>CAXKVY010004552.1:0-37356 GCA_964058915.1 Tetropium fuscum | reverse complement strand
CATCTAAAATATGGAAGAACAGATAAGTCTAGTGTTGCACAACATGCTTTTGACAACAATCATAGAATAGATATTAGTAATTTAAGATTAGTTAGAAATGTGAACAATAATAGACAGTTGGATGCATTTGAGAGCATAGAAATTGTAAAATGTAAAAGTAGTATGAATAGCGACAAGGGACCTATACCGTATAGCCCGCTTCACGCGTTGCTTAGTAACCGATGATTGAACCGTGATTAGTCACGCGTAAATTTCACGATGATATCATACCGTAGCCCGCTTTACGCGTTGCTTAGCAACCGATCATTGAAGCGTGATTAGTCACGCGTAAATTTTACAGTGATATCATTAGTGACGTCACCATGAAAATAGTATAAATATGGTAGATTTTGTAGTTTAAGATTAGTTTTAATCGTCTCCGGATGATGCCAACTTGGTTGCCGAAACGCACGTCGAGCGAAGTGAAAGTGTTTTCGTGTTTGTGGAAACTACTCCGAGTGTTACGAGTTATAAACCAAAACTGAAAAGAAAAGTGACCAAAAATATCGTGATTCATCCCCAGCCTCGCAGAGAGCACAAGTGCATCGAAGCTGCTTTTTGCGATCTTTCGCTATTTTTGTTTCCTTTTTGGATTGTTTAAGATAAATGATCTGCCACAACATATCTAGCCTTTATGTCAGCATCTCAACTGAGGAAAATCGCGCGTTGCTTGCATCTCATTCTTGCGGTTTCTCAGCATGGGTGAGCAAGGAAAGAAAGTCCTTAGTCAAGGTTACTAAAAGATAGGTTGCATGGTAACTTTCAACCAATCACAGAAAGCGCGGGCGTGACGTCACCCAGATTGCCCGTTTAAATTTATAGTATTGAAGAGTTTCAAAGATGCATCCTTTTTATTGGATATTACGTTTTAAAAATGCTTAAAGTTTTATATTATTTTAATAACTGTAAATTTATCTTTACCTTAATTTGTTTAATATATGAACAAAAAATTCTAATCACTGAAATTATAAGGTTTATACCAGTTTCATACTTAAAAATGAAACAAAAACACATATTAACCAACAAAAGTAAATTTACCTTAATTTACGCCTATGTCTCTACTCACGTCTCAACACTATACACTCTCTACTGTAATATACAGCGATAAATATGTGGTAATTAAAATTATAAAAGAACCACTTTAGAACATCTCGACAATTACATATTTTTAAGAGAATTAATTGTATTTAAAATATACAAATTAATGTTGGCTTTTGTATTTTCAGTATTTCTAAAAGCAAATTTTCATTCTAGTTTCATTAATTTTATATTATTTATCTGAAAACAATGGTATTAAGCATATATTATGCTTTTAGTGATTGAAATTCGAAATGAATTCCATTGTGGATTGAAATTTTTCAACTCTTCATTAAAAAAAATATAAGCCAACAACGTTCATCCACTTTTTTTTATTTTATCGTAGAATTGCTTTCTAAGAATGAACATTTCTGTTTGCACGAATCTAGCATATTAAAAAGGTCAAATGTTTATGTGTTGTTTCACATAATTCCAAAGGAGTTTCCTGGAATTCCTTGGAAAGTAAATCTTCCACGATTACCTTCGTTTCTTTTCGCATCATTCGCTTGGCTCTTTCTGAACTTTGCTGTTTTTCTTCTTCCCCGCCTGGTAAAAATAATGAAGGAATAGCTGAAAAAAATAATAAAATAAAAGGCCTTCTTAGCAACTTTTGAACTTACCATTTTTTTTAGCTTCTTGGGGTGTAGTTTCAACAATCTGGCCTGAAGTTCGTCTTCATAGTCGGAAAGCTTAAAATGTTTACTGCATATCCGTTTATTAATAGGACTCCATTTATCTTTACGATGACACTTTCGTACCCATTCCTTTTGAATTTTAGGATCTTTCGGAAAAGTAAAGAACATCAACTTTTCTCCATCTTTCTTTGTAGTTTTCGAATTGTTTTTGCATGTAGCTATACTACAAACAATTCCACCAGGCATCTATATTAACAAATATTTATCAAAACAATTTTTATACCAGATTTATAGCAGAAACACTCACCTTAAGGAAGGAAGACAATCTGATCAGTCTTTATAATAATATAACAAATGTTCGAAAATAATAATAGTTTTTATCGTCACACACACACTTAATTCACAATGAAATTTACACAAGCACTATAAGCATAAACTAACGCAGTAAATGTATCTAGACTAGCTAAAGTTGTCTCTGGCTAAAGCTAAAAACGCAAACAAATAAAACGTAAACAAACATCTGGCAATCTCGATGACGCGACATCCCCTTGTCACGTCTCTCCCCCCGCCGAGTTACCGTGCAACCTATCTCCTTTTAGTAACCTTGGTCCTTAGTTATTTTCCCAGTTATTGTTAAAATAATATTTATTTTTCTCAGTTATTTTACCAGCAAATGGCTAATGTTAGAAAATTGACAGATTAATGGACGAGTTAAGGAATGACAGTTAATAAATTAGAGCTACAACACATTATGTTGCAACAATAATTAATACCTACCTTGTTAAATCGTCCAGATTCATAACGCTGGGGTAACAGAGAAATATAACAAGATTTGTTTCAGGTACATAAAGCATTTGTCCTTTCAATCTAAGGAAACGATATTCCTGAGGAGCGTTAACGTGCATTACACCTGGACGAGTTTTTAATACATATACAGTATTTATATGCGATAAAATGTTTTCAAACGTTAATTCTAGGTGCGGTCGTACCTAAAAATAAAAAAACAATTTTATTTATATAATATATTTCATTAGTAGTTTTAAAATAGGTACAGTGCCGTTCAATTGAAAGTATATGAGAAATTTTGGAAATTTTCCCATTGTGAAGCAGGATTTTGTAAATAGATCACATTCAAAATTATTTTAGGTTGAAGTATCTGTCAGTTATAGGGTGACATCCTTTCTTGTACAGTATTTATTAAGGAAAATCTATATGGTAAGGACGTCTCTTGTAAAAAATCCATTAAATTAACAAACTAACTGAGAACTTAAGAAAATTACTATGAATTAATATTTGGTCCAAGCACCATTCGCGTTTATAACTTTTTGAAGTCTAGGTATTTCTCATAGACAATATTAGTGTCCTGGTGTAATCCTCGCCAATATTTTCACAGGCATTTTCGATCGCCAACCACAGTTTTTCTACGTTCGCTGGACGGAAATTTCCGCTATACATGTTTTTTTCCATTTGTGCCCATACATTTTTTATCGGATTTAAATCCGGCGAGTTAGAGGGCCAAGGCATAGTGTTAATACGGTTTGTATTCAGCCATTCAGTAACAACTCGTGATTTGTGAATAGAGGAATTATCCTGAAATATACATTTAATTGAAATATGGAAAAAGGAAAGAGGAAATACAAATATTTTCCTGCTGGAAAGTGAAGTTCTCGGGATATCAAATGGAAACGGAAGGTAACATAACATATTCCAAAATGCGAGCGTAGCTATGACCAATAAGACGCTCTCTGATTCTCCAAGTAACACCTGCTCCTTGGCAACATATCCATGCCCACACGTTGATAGAGAAGCGACCACTACGAGCTGTAGGATTTATATAGCGCTCTTCATATCGGCAATTTCTTCGGCGGGACACACGCACAGAGCCATCATAGCAAGGATTGAAAAACTTTTTCGTCTGAAAAAATTGTGTTGTCCCAAAAGTCCTGTGGCACATCGACAAATTGGTTGGCAAAGTTTAACCTCTGCTCCTTATGCTGTGGCAACAGAGCAACTTTATTTGCAACCGAAAAATTCTTCAGCTCAGATGCTCTGATACGTCGTCTTGCGGTTTCCACCGAAGCAGGAAAATTTGTTAAGAAGCAGGCAGTCACTGCTGTATCAAAAGGATTCTGTCGGAGGTGGTCAAGGGCGAGTTCGTCTTCCTCCATAGTACCGAATTTGTGACGGCCCCCTCTATGGACGTACTAAACAGTTCCTTCTGCATTCCATTTTTGCTTAATTTTGTAAATGCAACCTTTACTCACATTCAAAGTATCTGCAACTACTTGCATTGACCATCCGTTCTGCAGTAACATCACAGCTCTCATTTTTTGCGGTTCAGTTAAGCGCGGCATAATAATAATAATTATAAGGAAAACTTCAAAATATAGAATAATTATTAGTAAACTGACAAATAAAATTGACAATCAAGTTTTGATTACCTGAAAGCCTGTTTCACATTAATTAAAAAAATCGTTTACTTTCAATTGAACGGCACTGTACGTGACAAAATGCAAAGTTAAAATAAGTTCTCAGTAGAGCATTTTGAGACTACGGAACTACATAAATATGAGATTGAAAGCCGGATGACAGAATAACGTACCTGCCTCCCCCCCCCAAATTTTCTTCAACAATTTGTTGTATCTTTTGTTCAACTGGTGAAAAAACAATAGCTGCAATATGGCAGGAAGTGACATCAACTTTCTTATTTCCATTATGCACCTAGTTTATTTTTGGTCTTTTCAATCTAATAACCCTGATATGTCATTGCATCATTGCATCATTGCAACATTGTATTGCATCATTTATTTGTTTTTAAAATCGAAGTAATAAATTATTGACCCCAAAATTATATTTATTAACTGTAATTCAGAAAGCGTAAGTTGTTTTTCAGAAAGCGTCAATTTTAATTCAGGTTAGTCAATTGACAATTAGACTGCTTCAATTTTAATTGAAATTAGTAAATTGTAAATCCGATTACGTCAAGTCAGTCAATTGTAATTCATATCAGTAAATTGTAAATCAGAATGTTAACTGTATTTCATAAAGCGTAAGATGTAAGATGTTTTTCAGAAAGCGTTAATTGTAATTAAGATTAGTAAATTATTTACAGAACGAAAAGGGTCTTTTTCTACAATCGCCTCAATAGTAGGCTTTTGCGCTTTCAATTCTCAACGCAAAGTACGCCATTTCCGATGATTACATAATTGTCATCCATTGCCGCTTTAAAGCGGCAATAGTGTCAATTCCCGCTCGCTTCTTTATTATAAATTCCTTAGCAGGCGCTTGTCAGTCAAAAATGACACATGAGAAATGTAGCTAACAAAAAAAACTTGCATTAAGAACAAACTGCATTAAGCGATTGTAGAAAAAATGTTGTATGTATTATGAGCACAAACTGCCAATGCCGCTTTTAAGAGAATAGATTAAAGAGAAATTTCTTTCGCAGGCGGCAATGCAGTACTTTGCGCTCTTAACACACAAATAACTAATGTAGCGGGATAAACAAACGTACACCACAATTCCCAGCATTTATGCTGAAATCAGACTGTTTATTGACAAATTTACGTTACAATCTCTCAGAAGTGAAGTATTATTATCACAATGGCATACCCAGCAGCGTAAAAGTTATCGAAACCAACCTGTTTGCGTATATACATGTAGTCATATGTTTTTGCAATTAGCCATCTTGGATAATTAAGCCATACTCTAAAAATTGTGAAATTTCCTATAAAAAACACCCACGACTTTAAGAAAATCTTCGTCAATTTTTTATGATAAATTTTCATAAAATTCTTGATTTCCTTAAAATAACATAAAGTAACTTACATCTTAAAATTAAAACCGATTTATTAATATAAAGGGTGTTCAGTTTTTCACCTTACATTTTAGTAACTTTGAACCACGAAATTTTGTGTATGTCAAATGACACATTTTTTCTAAAGCAGGTACCTAATGTAAAATTAAATGCTCTATCTTCCGATATACATGGTGCTTCATATTCGATGCAATGCACGGGATCTCGGCAACGGTAAGAGAAAAAAAGTCGGTTACATTCTGGAAAAGTTATTTAAGGGACGAACGAATGGCTTTTGTCAATGGTTAATAGTATTTCTAATAAAAACGAATATCGAAAATTTGGATTATTTCTAATATTAAAAACATGAATCAAGTTAAAGGAGATTTTTTGGATAAATATGATGGCCCCATGGATAGGCAACTTTACCTTCATTTGGCCGACAGTCTCTCACTCTTTCCCTCTGTCTCTCTCTCTCTCTTTTCGTAGGGTCGTAGATAAAAGGGTTCTAGATAAAAGGGTCGTAGATAAAAAAATTACTAGCTAAATATACTAGCTATTCAATGCTGCTAACAAAAAAGGAAAAAAATGTCTTGAACAAAATTAATTTTTTTGTTGTTAAAAATAAAACCCGATTTTTCAACCGATTTTTCGAATTTAAATGGCGCGTAATAAATAAAAATGTTACTACAACATTTAAAAAAAAAATTTATCCTCAAAATTGACTCCAAATATGAAAGCGGTATGAGATATCGAGAGTATGAGATTTAAAAAAAAAGTGATTTTTTCGAAAAAATCAATTTTTGCAAAAAAATTATATTTTTAAATTTTTTGATAATGATCTTTTTAAATTAGTGGAGAACTATACTTTCACCAAGTTTCGTGAAGATATGAGCGTTTCAAAAAAACGCGATTTTGAACGAATTTTTGCAAATAAATAATTTATTTTTGAATTTTTTGACATCGGATTTGCACAGATCGATCCGTATTTAATAGTTCTACAACTTTTGTATAAAACGTTTTTCATTTTCCGGCACCCTGACAAAGTAAAATGGACAAAACCGTTTCTGGCCAACTTTGGGCTCAATTTGCTATAGTACACTGGCGGCCATTTGAAAGTGCACGACTCATATCAGATTTCGTTATATTTGATCTTTGTAAAACTGACTTTGAAATTTGAGGTTCATGTGATGTGTCATTATGACATTCACAATTGTTTAATTATTACATATCAAAATTAAAAAGTGTGTTAAGCTGCCGCATAATTTCGTAACTCTGAACCCTTCACCCGCCGCCTTGCAGACCTCACAGATCCAGGAAACTCCGTTTCGAAACAGGCCGTCACTGCTGTTTCAAAGGGATTCGTTCTAAGATGGTCTAGAAAGAGGTTGTCTTGCTCCACAGTGCTTATTTTACGACGCCCTCTGCCGTGGACGTAGCGAACGTTTCCTACTACATTCCATTTTTGTTTGAGTTTGAATATACAAATCTTACTCACATTTAACTCATCTGCAACTGCCTGTAATGACCCATCATTTTCAAGCAATCTAACAGCTCGCATGTATAAATTTTTGAAAATTAGCTGCTGACGACGCATTGTCTTTTCTTTCTCTCCACATTTTTTTAAATAAAGTTATTGTCGAAGTTCTTCTAATAAAGTCATTGTTTTTTATTACTAGTGAGTTTCCCAAAAAACAGCTTGAAATATATCACGGTGATGAAGAGGCGGTGGTGTTTCTGTATTGGTACGGCTAGCGCTGCTTCGTCATTTGTTTACGCAAAGTAAATAATATGTTGAGCCGCACATTATGTAACAATTGCTCATTGAAGATATAAAATAGCGAATATACTAGGGAATTATGGGACACATTGTATATTTTATTTCAAATTCGGTTCGATAAAGTCGGGAATCCAGATACAAGAGATCCGGTTCATTAAGTTTCCTAATCCATAATATAAGCGGCAGATAAGGTTTATATAAACAGAAGACAGTTGAATTTGCCATGCGGTGATTATTGACACGTTGGTAAAGTAGGCTTGGGATCCGAAATTCATCCAATCGGAAAAATATTGCGATTCAGTAATTCTAACGTGTGACCGCCGAGAGCGGAAGAAGTAATTTAGCCGCGTTATCCGCATAGAGGACATGGAGGCGCTTCTAGAACATTCTGCAACGGTTAGGTACGCTTCTTGTGAAAAAGATGATGACAGGGTTGAAGCTTATATACAATCCCCAAGTTATTGGAACACGTCAAAGTCCACAATTATTTTGAAAATTAATATTGTTCATGTAAATTTTAAAATCACAATGGTTTTGTAGAATCATTTTCGAAGTTTTGAATACTGAAGTTTTATGAATGTAGTTTTCATGGAAAATATACTCACCGTGATTTATTTACATAGAGAAGTAATATTGCAGGAATTTTCTTTCTTAAATTACACACACCACCATCACAATTGAACGGTCTGCCTATTTGCAATGGATCACAGAATTTCTTATTGTGCAAATTTGTGTACACTCTATAGAAATGGTGGGCAGAACTCATTAGTAACTGGGTCTACCGCTCTCATTGGTGACTTTTAGGCGGTTCTAAATTAAATTAAATTTCATTGGTCAGAGGTAAAGACGCGCGATTTCCTTGGATATATTCACGCATGCGCTGTTTCATGCATGAATATTTTGGCGCGACAGTGGCGTTTCATTGTGTCTTATGCATAGTTGATTCGCGATATAAATTAATTATAATATTGTGTTATACGCGAGTGTTTAGTGTTTTTATGCGATGGAAGCGACGAATGATGCGAGTAGTAGTGGTTTTAAAACCAATAATTCCAATCGTAAGCCACCGAATTTGACAGGAGGAGAACTGAAAATGATCAAAAATGTATACGAAGGAATATTGGAACGGTATTCTGGAATCACTGAAACTGAGGCAGTTGATATATGCGCTTCGTTGACAAAAGTCTGTGTGAATAGTGTGTTTCGTGCAATTACACGTGAGGGAACCATTGCAAAAAAGAAGAAAACGGAAACTCGTGGCAGGAAGAAAATTGACCTCGACAAAGATGTCAAATACGCATTTCGCCAGATTATCCATGGTTTCTTTTTTAAAAATGAGATTCCGCCACTGAATCTAATTTCAGTTGCTATTTCTGACGATCAATCTTTACCCAAGTTATCTCGGAAAATTCTTTTGAGAACTATGCACGAGATGAATTTTCTTCAAATATAAAACGAAATCGGAAAAGTCTTTCTATTGAGAAAAACGAAATTGTTTTATGGCGAAGAATATTTGGAAAACAAGCGAGATTTTCGGATGTCAGACAGAAAAATTTATTATTTAGACGAGACTTGGGTAAACGAAGGGCATACCGTTTCAAAAGTATGGCAGGACTGCAATATTAGGGATCCTGGACTAAGTGCATTATACACGCAAAAAAGAGGAACAACGCATGTGGGATCTTGATACAAGAGTGGAAACTTTGGTAGAACCCCTTAAAATCGGCGATAGAGCGGATAGCAGTTTCAGTGGTAGTGATAGTGAAAGTGACACTGAATAATGTGGAATAGTACGATAGCCTGATTCTTTCTTTCTGAACAAATTACTAAATAACTCATAGCATCAAAGAATTTCTATCTTTTAAAATTCTATCTTTTAACATGTTCTTTTAATGATTGTACGACTGTAGTTAGTTAAATCACTTTGATCAGAACAAAAGAAAATGGGTATTGATACATTCTAGTGAAATTAATGTTGTCTTATGTTCTTAATAAGGTGTTAATTAATATAATATTATCTTTATTCAATGTAACATAGTGAGCATATGAAAGTGACAGTGATATGATAATAATGTGTGCATGTGGTCATATATAGTGATGAATATTGAATATATAGTGAGTGTTGCAATGTTGATATAGTATACTTAATTTAATTAAAGTTGTGTTATGTGTGATGTGACAGTACGTGATTGGTAATACGTAAAATATAATATGTGTATTAGCGATGATTGATAGAGAGGTAGTGTTATAAATGCAGTGAATGTTAGGTATAGTTTTAGCATGGTAGTAGATGTCGTTAGATAGCTTCAAAGGGGCCACTTGTGTGTAGCTTGCTACTCCTACGTCCCTACAAAAGGCAAAATTCTACAATATGTGTTCTGATTATCTCTCTTTGGCTGGGTAAGCACTGACTGCTTTAACCTCGGTTTTAATTAACTACAAATCGTCCTGAACTATAAAGTTTTTTTAAACTAAATATTACTAATTTAGTTTACTTATAATTAATGCAAGTAATACTATATTAGTGTTATATGAATAATACTAAGAATTATTAGTTTATGAATGTACTTGATAAAGAAAACATATAGAGTATACATTTCACACATTTTTAGAACCATCTAATAACAGTATTTTTCTTAAGATAATAAAAAAAACCATCACAAGTACACTTAAAAACAATGTCAATAATTTGGATATTTTATTAAATTTTTTTATTCTGCCCCCTCTAAAATGATACGCCTATGGAATTTCGCTCCCCTCGCCCCTCATGTCCCTGAGCCGTCCATATGCTGGTGATGAATCACTCCACACTATTTTGGAACCAGAGTATAATCTGAATTATAATTGACACTCTGAATTGCAATTTTATTATCTGAATTACAGTTGACACTTTCTGAATTACTATTGGAAAAGGTGAAGGATGTCGTGAATTTGGCAAAAAAATAAAGTATAATCGATGTAGGCTTAAATTTGTCTTAAAAGACTATATATTAAATATGTCTAATGTGAAACTGAGCCAAAAAAAATACTTCAATAGTTTACCATAAAATATTTACAAAATAATATGTTTCGTTTACGAAACTTGGAAAAATTCACATCTACATTTTGATAAATATTACTTGATGAATTTTGATATTTACCTGTTGTAATTCTGCATAATATATACTGTTTTTCGCGTGACGAGTTCAAATTAGGTATAAACCATATTTTGCTAGAACAGTCATGGAATATGGAAAATTTGTATGTAGATGTCAAAACGTAATTATCTGATGGCACTACTCACTCAACTCAAGGCACTAGGTAAAAAATACGAGTCACATATAAACTATCGGACGGAGTCTATCGGAAGGAGCCCTCTGTGGGCTATGTGTGAAAATTGGTGTGAGGAGTATGCCCTATCCGTCAACCCCAGGAAGACGGAAATGGTACTCTTTACAAGGAAAAGAAAACTGGAGCCAATGAGAGCACCTGTTCTCCTAAACACAGACTAAATTTTGAACCACAGTTGAAATATTTGGGAGTAACTTTCGATGCTAAATTAAACTGGAATCTTCACCTCGAAAGAAGAATAAAGAAGGCCTACATATCATACGAGCAGTGTCGTAGGACCGTAGGGAAAACCTGGGGAATAAAACCTAGGGTGGTCCTGTGAATTTACACTGCTATCATAAGACCAATGTTGGCCTATGGAGCTGTTGTCTGGTGGCCCAAGAGTCAACAAATAACAGCAAAACTCAAGCTAGGCCAGGTACAAAGAGTTGCCTGTCTGAGCATAACCGGAGCCATGCGAACAACACCAACGAGAGCAATGGAGATAATGCTGTGTCTTCCACCACTAGACCTATATCTAGAAGAAGTGGCTCTGACTACCATGACTCGCCTTAAATCCGTTGGCATACTACCAAACGCAAGCTGTGGCCAAACCAGAAGCCGCCTGTGGACTGAGGCTGTCAGAAAGATACCAGAACAGAACAGAACTTGCTGGTATAACCATAGCCGCACAAGAGACTGCTCGTAGAGAAATAACGGGCAAGACAATAAGAATCTGCACAGATAGTAGACAATCACTACTGGCCCTGAAAAATTATAAAATAATTAAAGGATCAACATGGGAATGTCACCAAGCACTTGTGAGAGCATGTGAGATGAATAACATCTGCCTGTGCTGGGTCAAAGGACACTCACAATGCAACGCCAATATAGCAGCTGACAAACTGGCCAAGAAGGCATCCAGCCTGAGTATCCTTGGGCCTGGTCCTTCAAGTACGCTACCAGTTGCAGCGAAACTCCAATTAATAAAGGAAAACACCCACATAAAATATAAGACGTTATGGGATGAAACAAGTAGCTGTCAGCTGGCCAGAAATCTCTTGAGATATCCCAGCGAAGAGACGGCCAGGAACTATCTGGCAAAGTCCAGGGGTAAACTGCGATTTGTTACAGGAATCCTAACCGGACACTGCCGGGTAAGGAAACACCTCTATAACATGAGACAAAGTGACACACCCATCTGCAGAGGATGTGAACAAGAAGATGAAACGATCGAGCATGTACTTTGCGAATGTCCCGCCGTGTCATCGACCAGAGAATCCATATTGGGGGAACGTTGGACTTCTATGGCCAATTTGAGGGAAATGCCCCTGGGCAACATCATCACTTTTTGTACAACATTGGGCTGGTCGATGGCCTAGGGAGACATTTCCCTCACGGAGGAAGCACAAGGGAGAATACACGGGAATATAAACACGGGAGAAAACACACTCGACTGGGAGAATCTTATCCAGGAAGAATGCGCCATCAGACCTGCTACCCCGAAAAAAATAACAAAAGAAATTAAAGAAAACATTAACCCGAAAAAAGCCCCATGATTTGACCTAGTTGCGGGGGAAATTCTAAAACATCTCCCACGTAAAGCCATTGTAAAACTTATTTATCTTATTAATGCAATAAAAATATATACCAAAGACATGGAAAGTAATAGAAATGATAATGATCCTGAAACCCGGAAACGGAAAGCCACCAAATGAAGCTTCGTCCTACAGGCCAATCTCCTTGCTCCCTGTAATATCAAAACGAAAAAATATTTCTTAAAGATTAAAATCATTGAAGGCAAAGGATCAGTCATTGAAGACAAAAACATAATCCCAAATCATCAGTTTGGATTCAGAGTCATTCAACTATAGATCAGGTCCATAGGATCACAGATGTAATTGAAAAGTCGCTGGAGGAAAGAAAAGTTTGTTCCACCACCGTCTTTCTTGATGTAGCACATGTTTTTGATAAAGTATGGTACGAGGGACTTCACTAAAAGTTAAGCAAGCTCCTGCCTAATCAGTTCTCATAATTAATGAAGTCTTATATTTCAGATAGAACTTTTAGAATTAAGCAAGAAGACGCTTATTCTGCACTTAAAGAAATCAAGGCAGGAGTACCACAAGGGAGTGTATTAGGGCCAGTCCTTTATCCACTATACATTAGTGATATTCCTGAATTAGAGTATGACACGATAGCCACCTTTGCTGATGACACTGCTATAATGGCTGTAGGCAAAGATCGCCAAGAAGCGGCAATAAATCTGCAAATATCAGTTAACAAAATCAGCACCTGGACTAAGCAATGGAGAATCAAACTAAATGAGAGTAAATCTGCTCATGTTAATTTCACAAACAAAGAGACCGACATATCCCTGTTAGCATAAACAAAATCCAGGTACAATACGCTGATATAGCAAAATATTTGGCTATAACACTGGACGCTAAGCTACGCTGGAGAGCTCATGTCAAAAAAAGGAAGAATTAAATATCAGATTTAAAAAAATGTATTGGCTGCTTGAACGAAATTCCACATTGTCAATACATAACAAAGTACTTTAGTTCAAACTAATTCTCAAGCCCGTATGGACATATGGCATCCAGCTGTGGGGTTGTGCCAGTCAGAGCAATCTAGATATAATCCAGCGATTCCAAACCAAAGTATTAAGGAGCATTATTGATGCCCCTGGCATTGCAGAAATAGTGACCTCATAGGGACATGGGAATGGACACCGTTAACCAGACCATCAGCGAATACGCCAAAAGACACGAGCAGCGACTTCATCGTCACGTCAATGTCGAAGCCATCCAGCTCCTCGACAATACAAACCAGATCAGAAGGCTCAAGAGGATCAAAATCCCTTCGAGCTAGTATAATTTTGTGTTATAAGTGCGAAAGCAGAGAACAGTGCCTGTGTACACATTAATTTTAGTGAAATTAAGTATTAGAAAAATATAAGGACCACTAGTGAGTAAGTTCTTAGATATGGTTAGAAAAATATTACTCATTGACCTAAGCACAGATCAGATTGTAATTACAGTAAATGCCATTGGTGTTTGTGGAATAAAAAGAAACATATATAAACCCTATAGGCCTTTACGAATGTTCACTTTTCTTCAAAATATGAATCATACAGAAAAATTTTGAACGCTTCTACAAAAATTTACTTTTCTTCGCTAGTTTCACACAATAAAA
Source organism: Tetropium fuscum (assembly GCA_964058915.1). Classification (NCBI taxonomy): domain Eukaryota; kingdom Metazoa; phylum Arthropoda; class Insecta; order Coleoptera; family Cerambycidae; genus Tetropium; species Tetropium fuscum. The sequence continues at coordinate 23,522 of CAXKVY010004552.1, read as the reverse complement.
AAATAAATAAAATATAGTAAATAGCATTTTAAAAATGCAGTTGCAATATAGTAAATTTTTATAGATCAGAAAAATAAAAACTGTTATTTTAGAAACGAAACTCTGAGCTCACTTCGATATCATTTTAATTTGTCCCTCAATTCCACAGAATAATAGAATTAAGAAAGAAATAGCATTATCAAAAGTCATAGATGGAGGTAAGTACCAATTCTATATAAGTATATTCAGTGATGATTACTCACCGTATCCAAAATATCGGTAATTTTACAATTGACCGAAGTAACTATCGGCATGACCCTGGCCACGGTAAATCCTGTTTGAACTATTTTAAGGTCTTGGTCGAACATTACATGGAAGGGAAACACCTTGCAGAACGTCGCAGGACCAATTTTTTGCTCTAAAATTAAACATACCTACTTATAATGCCCATATGCTAACGGCAATCTAAATATCATACCAAGTGATAAAGTTTCGATCTCATCAATTTGTGGAAGTAGGCATTTCTTAGGCCCTGATTTTTCTGTTATTAAAAATTGTACGTGATCGCACTCTTCTTTTGTTTTCAAGATTTGTACTTCTACTTCTGTATCGTGAAGCTTGCTAGCTACTGTCTAACAGAATTAAAGTCATAAAGTAATGTCAATGTATATATATATATATATATATATATATATATATATATATATATATATATATATATATATATATATATATATATATATATATATATATATATATATATATATATATATATATATATACAGGGTGGTCCAGTTTATAATAAATTTATTTTAGGAGGTGATAGACATTCTAAAATGAAGGGGACTTTCCCCAGAAAATTTATTTCCAAGGGGACTAATAACGGAGATACAGCCCTTCAAAGTTGGGAAAAAATAATCGTTTTATTCGCATAACTTTTGAACCGTTTTCAAAGAATACAACGAAAGGTTTTTAATAACCATAATAATAGAATAACCTATTAATAACAATAATTATTTACAACATATTTTCAAAGTGCAATCCTCCTGCCTCAATACATTTTAGACATCTTTTGGTAATTGAATTGATTGCTGCCAATATTTGATGTCGATTTTGACTTAATTGGTGGCATGCTTGTTGAATTCGTTCAATCAACTCTTCCCTTGTGTCAATTGTTGTTGCGTGTACAACATCCTTTAAATAGCCCCATGCAAAAAAATCTAATGGGGTTATATCAGGTGACCTTGCTGGCCAAGCCACTGGCCCTCTTCCTACTTCAGGTGGATCGTTATTCGTGATAGGCCCTATCCATCTTTCCGGATAATTTTCATTCATCCAGTCTCTCACCTGTCGTCCAAAATGCGCTGGAGCACCATCCATTTGGAACCAACTATTATGGCGTACTTCGACGGGTATATCATCAAACAGGTCGTACAAGTTATTTGTTAAAAAGTCAAGGAAAAGCACAGAGTTCAATCGAGGTGATAAGAAAAATGGACCACAAATATAACCGTTGATTAGCCCAAGCCATACGTTAACACTAAATTCGTGTTGAAAGGACCTAATTCGAATACCTCTAGGGTTTTCTTGAGCCCAAATGTGAAAATTATGGTGATTGAATACTCCCGTTCTTGTGAAACATTTTGCACTGGTTGTAAATGACATGGTCTTTGATTATCCTTATGAAGAACACGCAATATTTTAGATTTAGATTTTCTCAACTGCAAGGCTGCTCTACGTGAACTTAGCCGAGGATTGTTATTAAAAGCTCTGATTATGGCATTTTCTTCATTAATTTGTCCCCTAGGCTGCCGGTCCATGACGATTTTCAAGCCAAAGTCACGAAAACGTTGATGCATGGTCACAAAAACACGCGCATTTGGTTGCCTCCGATCTGGATATCTTCTGCGATATTCCCTGACAGCAGCTGCGGCATTTCCACCGCAGAATCCGTAAACAAAGTGTATGTCTGCAGACTCGGCATTATTGAATAAGTTTGGCATGTTTTCGTGGAGATATTAGACAAACAATGGGACACAAGATACAATATAAGTGCAAAAGATGCCTGATTATGTGTAGCCCGAAGGATTGCACTCTAAAAATGTGTTGCTTCATTTTAAATCGGCGTTTTCGTACATGTTTTCAATTTTTCACAAATATCTCAAAAACGAAGCCTCTAATCGAAAATTTGCAGCATAACGTTTTTTCCTAAATTAAATCTGGAATCCAAAAATGGGAGCAATTTAAAAAAAATAACCAGTGGTGTAAAAAATAGGTGCGGGAAAAAGGTGGCACCTTCCCTTATCTACGCTCCTGAAAAATTTTGACGGAACTCATTATATCCATTCGACGGAGACTTATTTTAGTAATCTTTGCTTAAAATTTGAATAAAATCAGTTGAACGGTTCAAAAGTTATGCGAATAAAACGATTATTTTTTCCCAACTTTGAAGGGCTGTATCTCCGTTATTAGTCCCATTGGAAATAAATTTTCTGGGGAAAGTCCCCTTCATTTTCGATTGTCTATCACCTCCTAAAATTAATGTATTATTATAAACTGGACCACCCTGTATATATATATATATATATATATATATATATATATATATATATATATATATATATATATATATATATATATATTAGCTTTGAAATTCTTTGCTATTCATATTTATTTTGTGAAAAGTAATCTTGGGTATATATATATATATATATACATATATATATATATATATATATATATATATATATATATATATATATATATATATATATATATATATATATATATATATATATATATATATATATATATATATATATATATATATATATATATATATATATATATATATATATATATATATATATATATATATATATATATATATATATATATATATATATATATATATATATATATATATATATATATATATATATATATATATATATATATATATATATATATATATATATATATATATATATATATATCTATATTATATATATATATATATATATATATATATATATATATATATATATATATATATTATTATATAATATATATATATATATTATATATTATATATATATTTTATATATATATATATATATATATATTATATATATATATAAATATATATATATATTATATATATATATATATATATATATATATATATATATATATATATATATATATTATATATATATATATATATATATATATATATATATATATATATATATATATATATATATATATATATATATATATATATATATATATATATATATATATTATATATATATATATATATATATATATATATATATATATATATATATATATATATATATATATATATTATATATAATATATATATATATATGACGTAGCAACAATATACATAGAATTATATAAGTATATATTACTAAATCCAATTTTATTGCATGCTACAGAAAATAATATATGTCCAACGTTATTAGATACTTTAAGAACAAGAACCCTATTAGCCCTTATACCTCGATACTAGTAGTTTATATGAAAGGAGCGTCCTCCTTAAATTAAAAGTACCTGAATCGAATACAAGTCCAAATATCGCAAATGTTTATATACAGCCTTCTATAAGTAGATACTGCAAATACCAGTTTATGGGTAGGTACGCTGGCGGCCATTTGAAAGTGCACGATTCTTTTGATATTGTAATATGATCTTTTTATATTTCATTTTGACACTTATTTGAAACTTCAAACAAATATCAGCAATTCCGTAATTTACAAACCACTTTATTAGCCTTCAAGTTTTAAAATGCTGCGGTTAACTGAACCTGAAAAAATGCGAGCTGTTACATTGCTTGAAAATGATTGGCCATTACAGGCAGTTGCAGATGAGCTAAATGTGAGTAAGAGCTGTATATTCAAACTCAAACAAAAATGGAATGCAGTAGGAAACGTTGGCTACGTCCACGGCGGAGGGCGTCGTGCGTAAAATAAGCACTGTGGAGCAAAACAACCTCTTCCTAGACCATCTTAGAACGAATCCCTTTGAAACAGCAGTGACGGCCTGTTTCGAAACGGAGTTTCCTGGATCTGTGAGGTCTGCATGGCGGTGGGTGAAGGGTTCAGAGTTGCGAAATTATGTGGCAGCAAAGAAGGCATTTTTGGAGCATAAAGAACAACATCTTAATTTTGCGAACCAGTTTGTCGGTAGGCCCGACGTCTTTTGGAATAATGTCATATTTTCCGACGAAAAGGTCTTTCAGTCATGTCATGATGGTTCCATCCGCGTCTACCGACCTCAGAATTCGGGGTATTAAGAGAAGTATATTAAACCTACCGACCGGAGTGGACGTTTTTCCATCAATGTTTGGGCATGGATAAGTTCCCTAGGTCCCGGTGTTTGCTGGAGGATAGGAGAGCGCCTTACCGGACAGAGTTACATACACATATTGGACAATATTATGCTGCCGTCCGTTACTATGTTGTATCGTCAGAATTTTATTTTCCAATTGCTCAATTCATACATCAAGAATTGTAACTAACTGGATTAATGAACACAACATAAACGTGCTACCTTGGCCCTCAAAAGTCGCCCGACCTAAACCCAATTGAAAATGCATGGTCAATGATTAACAATCATTTATAATAGACCTGGTAATAGACATTTCCGCCCAGCCCACTCCCATTTCAAATGCCGAGGAATTTTGGGAGCAATTGAAAATGCTTGGGACAATATCAACGTAGATCACACGAGGGCACTTGTTTCATCAATGGACGCCGTTATGCAAAAAGAAACCATGCGACAAAATTACGAAATTAATATTTATTAAGGAATTGAAAGTTGCAGTAAACTATATTTGACAGGTAAACTATATTTGACAGAAACTAGAAAAAGTAGGTAAACTATATTTGACAGAAAAGATCCATATGAAAATTACACTATAACCTTAGGAAATAGGCCAAAAGAACCATTTGTACACTCGAAAGCATCTTAAACTATTTTCAAAAGGGAACCAAGTGCATAGACGCTTACAATATCAGTATGCCTTCTACGGGATGAAAGTGTGAACTTCTTGTTTGTTTTCGTTTATAAAAGTGCTGTAAAATGATTTCATGGCGTAATAAACAACTAGTGAATATGTGTAATACTACAGTTATTACAGAAAACAAAGGTATGAAACTAAATTTGACTATTAAACATGAATAATTTAATAATATCTATTTTTTTGAAAATCTGAGAGAAACAACAGGAGATATTTCAAATATCTCTTCAGAACCACCAACCGTGAACCCTGAGATTGCGAAATTGCTAGAGAATCTATCGGATGATTCGGTCAAAGATCCGGATTTTATTATAGATAGCGATGTTTGTTCTCCTATAAGGCGAAAGGTATGTCTTGATATATTTGCTACCTATTTTTTTCCTTTATTTTTCCTAGGATGATTCAAATGACGAAATTTTGTACGATGATGCTGAACAAAAAACATATGCAGCACTAATACCAGTACCCTTGGAAACTTCTATAGGATACGATTCAAGTAATGTCAAACAAAAAAAAATATAGAAGAAGACCAAAAAAGGGCAGAAAAAGAAAATTTTACGGTATGTCGAGGGAAGAAAGAAAAACTAACATATATAATCGTAAGGAATGGATGAATTATAAGAAGCAACGAATTGCTTCTAAGGAGCAAGCTTCTTGTACCTTTTGATTGCCAGTGTACTTTATCATGCACAACAAAAATATTCGAAGAACAATGCAGAAATGAGGTTAACAGAAACATAATCTTCATTTTTACCAGCAGATATGACTCTCACGAAAATGTACGAACTCTACGTAGAAGGACGAAATAAGGTAAATGTGGTTAGTTTCTCAACAAAAAAATATTTTACGAGAATTTTAATTTAAAATTTAAAACCTAAAGAAGGGAATAAATGGAGAAGAGATTGGTTAAAGGGAGATAACTATACTAAGAGAAAAGCCGTTTTCCCTTTTTATGAAGCAAGACTTGAATGAAAATACCATATCAGTAGAAGTTGATGTTTCAAAGAAAATCCGTGGTCGTCCTAAAAGTGGTTTATATAAAACAGACCTTAACATACTCAGGCCTGAAGGAAAATGTATTTTGAACGAAAAACTCACGGATATAAAATCAATATGGCACCTCATTCCCAAAGATGGTAGGACTTTCTATTCATTACTTTTTGCAGATAACATGTTGTTATTATATATATTGCAGATTGTTATTGCATATATTGCAGATAGCATATTGTTAGATCTTCCCTAAAAAATTCAAATATAGCGCTCGTGTGCAAAGTAAAAACACCGAAAGTGCTTAGGAAGCTAAAACCCAATTTCAAGAAGCAAGCGGGTCAGCAATAAGATATGACGTTCACACAGTTGAATCTGGAGTTGACGAGAGGAGACGCCAGGAAATGATCATCTGTTTGACCTTGTCATAAATTGAAATATAAAATATACAGGAAAGTGACCTATAAACATTACCCATACCCATTAGGCCCGGGCCTAGGGGCCATAAAAGGGCCCGGTTCTGGAGGTGTAAATAATAATAATAATAATAATACCATTATTAAATCAATTAATAAATGTACTTAATATAAAACAAAATTATGTATGCACTGGATTTTTCTGCTACGCTCTGACAAATGTGTTTAGGTTTAGATGTTTGTGTTCTTTGCAGTCTATCGGTTTTGGTTTTAACTCAATAATAAGGAAGATTTATGACTTTTTTTATTTCAATTTGCCGGCCGCGGACTGCACGTGTGTTTGCCGGCGTGCGATGTGAGGTTTACGTCAAAGGTTGCAGCTATCAGCCGATGTATAATATTTTCATTTTCAATGAAAATACCGAAAGCCCTTGTTCTAATTTTTTTATTGTATTTATGTACCTATCACGCGGTGATCAGGTTTACTACAACGACGACCAACACCCAGCACCCGCTTAAATTTATTTTCTTTGAACTTTAAATTTGAGTTTGACTGCCGAGTGCCGAGTTCCTAGTCGATTCGAATCTGATAAAGATTTGTTTAAAAAAGTAGATATTTTAGTTACCTATTTTAAATTGTACAAGCATAAATCAGAATCACAAAAACGCAAAGAAAAGTTAAAGAAAGAAAAATATGCCAAGTGTTTAAAAGTTTCCATTGAAAATTTTCTAAAAACTCGCGGGCCGAATCAGGAATTAGCTTCTACATGTAAGTAAAAATTTCAATATTACTTTCTGGCTAGACTTTACGTACAAAAAATGTATTTTAATTAAACATTCGCCCAAAAACTAGTGAACAAAAATAACTTTAAAAGGAAAAAAATAACATTTTGAATTAAGTATTTTTGTTTTTGGAATAGGTAGGCAGTGGCACCTATTTTTCAAACTACTTACCTACTTTGTGAAAAATAGGCATATAAAAACTAGAAAATGGAACATTGTTTTTGTTTCTTTTTTTGTAGCGTCAAATGATAAACCAGCCCACCTGAGATATCTGGGTTGGTTTCAGAACCAGTTGCTGTTAATTTTCAAACTGAAAATGCTCCTGTTCTTGAACAAAATGCAGTTGATGAAGAACCGTCGCATAGTGTTCCATCTGACACTGACATAGTTTACGAAGAGTCCGAAAGTGCTTCGTTACTATTACTAAAATTACCATCACCGAAAATTATAAATGGAGACTTAGAATTAATTTCTGATACAGAAGCATATCCTAAAGATCCAGCCCTTTGGCCTGAACAACTAACCGAAAAATTTCGTCAGTACATACTTTCCAACCGTCCTGATAAAATATATGGTGATGTTAATTCTTCTGGAATCCAAGATGGTAAAAAGTTACGGACTTTTCAAACCAGTTGTTTTACAAAAGTCTTTGCCAATGGGGAAAAAGTTAAACGTGATTGGCTTGTATATAGTGGTACTACTAATAAGGTTTATTGTTTTATATGCAAATTATTTTCTCCTGATAATTCATCTCTTTGTCGTGGAGGCATGTGTGATTGGAAAAATATTAATGCAAGATTGTCAGATCATGAAAACTCTTTATTGCACAGAAAAGCCATGTTTGTCGCAATATCAAGGGGCAAAATAGAAGGCCGCATTGATTCACAACTAGAAAAACAGTTTGATACAGAAAAGAATTACTGGAGGGAAGTTTTAAAGCGCATAGTAGCAACGGTAAAATTTCTCGCCAGTCGGGGATTGTCCTTTAGAGGAAGCGCCGAAGAACTATTTAATTCACACAATGGTAATTATTTAGGTTGCTTGAAATACTTAAGTGAGCTTTATCAGTTCCTAGCAAATCATTTTTCTAAGTACGGGAATGCAGGACGCGGTGTAACAAGTTCTTCGACTGTCTGCAATGAATTCATAGAAATAATGGGAGCGGAGGTTAAAAGAAACATTATAAAAGAAATTAAGAAGGCCAAATATTTTAGTATTATCGTGGAATCGACCCCAGATATTTCCCATATCGACCAACTTACTTTTATTGTTCGGTATGTGCATCCACATTAAAATGAGCGTAAAATTAAAGTGGAAAGATTTCTGGGATTTTTTCCTATGAAGGCTCATAACAGTGCTTATTTAGAGCAGACTGTTATTACACTCCTTGAGGAATGCGAGCTCTCAATTGAAAATTGTCGTGGCCAGAGCTACGACAATGCTTCAAATATGTCTGGTCAGTATAGTGGGCTTCAAGCTCGAAAAAAAAGCCACGCACCAGAAGCCTTTTACATTCCATGCGCTAGTTATTCTCTCAATCTTGTATTTAACACAACTGTTGAGAGCGTTAGAGCTTCATTGGATTACTTAGATATGCTACAAACCTTGTACAGTTTTTTTTCTTCGTCTACACACCGCTGGGAATTATTAACAAAATTATTAAATGAAGCAAACAAATCGCTTAAGGTTAAACGTTTGTCAGATACGAGATGGTCTGCAAGAGCTGATGCTACTAATTCTTTGAAAGACGGATATGTAGAAATTACGAATTTGTCATATTCCATGTCCCTTGATGGGAGCCAATCAACAAAAACCAGATCAGATGCTAATACTTTAGCATGCAAATTAAATCAGTGGGATATAGCATTAATGACAATTATGTGGGACACTCTATTACAACGAATCAATGCTGTATCAAAAAAACTGCAAGATTCAAAGATAAATTTAGGCATAGCAACTGATCTTTGCAACTCTCTGTCACAGTTCGTTCAATCAATAAGAAATGCAGGAGTAGAAGCCTTAGAAGAAAAAGCAGCATTACTTACAAATGAGAGACAGTACAATTGTGATAAAAGGCGGGCCCCTAAAAAAAATTTTTTGATGAAATTGGGATAGAATATGAAACTAATATGCGTGGGAAAGAAAAATTTAAAGTAGAGGTCCTTAACGTTACATGTGATAGAATAATTGAAGAGATACGAAAAAGGGCAGATAAGTATTTAAAGGTGAATGATAATTTCCATGTCTTCTTCAATTATGCCAATATGAGCGACGATGAAATTAAAAAATCGGCTGAAAAAATTAGATTGCTATTTGAAAAAGATATAAACGATGAATTTGAAAATGAACTTTTACATTTCATATCGTTTTTAACAGAATCACAAAAGAATTTGTCTCCCTCAGAAATTTATAAAATAAGAAAGGAAAATGATCTTCAGTCAACTTTTCCTAACGTTGAAATTCTATTAAGAATATATTTAACAATTCCTGCATCCAATACTACAGGAGAAAGATCGTTCTCCACCTTGAAAAGGGTTAAGAATTACTTGCGGAATGCTATGGAACAACAGCGTTTAACCGCATTATCAATACCTACTTAATATTGAATCGACGACCACTCAGAAAATTTCTTTCGAGAGAGCAATTGAAAAGTTTTCAGAGGTAAAAGCAAGACGTAAACTCTAGGTCTTTTATGTGAATAACTTGTATTATGTACATAATATGATAATTATTATGTTAGGTCAGAGGATTTATATGTTATACCTAAGCACAAGTTTAGTTTTATTGTAAATACTATAGGTAGGTATACGGTACCTGTAAAATGTTTATTTAAGTACTTTTATGATCGTTAATATAATTCACTGATAAAGGAAATGTTTGTTTGTACCTGTGTAAATTTTACTCTATTTTATAAGGGGACGGGGGCCCGGAATTAGCAGTGGGCCTAGGGCCTACAAGTTGTTTAATCCGGCACTGAATATTGAAGATGATATAGATGGATTTGGAGGTGTCTGATTTCCAATTTTTAGTGTTTCTCTTAATTAAATTTTTTCAGCAGCAAATCTGACATAGTTTTAACGCAAGATAAAGCACAAATCTGCATCTATAATTTCATACCGATTTAATTATAGTTTGTACACTTTTAACCTTCGTTTCTCAAAACTTAGTTTTTGGCGTTGGTTCCTTTTTGCATAACGGCGTCCCAATGAGACGTCGATTGCAAGGTATAATAGACTCAAATGGCGCCTGGACGAAATATTCATTTTATACAGACCTACTCGCATTGGAGTTTTGTAGTTTTAAGTTACATAATTTTTATAATTTAGTTTATTTTGAACATTTTTGGGACGTTATCTGTTAATTTGGATTTTTTTGATAAAATAATAATACACTTTTTAATTTTGATAAGTAATAATTAGACAATTTTGAATGTCATATGAACCTCAAATTTCAAAGTCAGTTTTACAAAGATCAAATATAACGAAATTTGATATAAGAGTCGTGCACTTTCAAATGGCCGCCAGAGTACTAATTTTGGGCATACCTGCAAAAAATCCCTTGGCGTGGCACCAAGAACTTGCAGTATTTTATCGTATCCAGAATCCTGGCAAAATTCAAAAAACGTTTTACCGAACAGTTCCAGAATTTTATTAGCCGGTATTTCTGCAAAATTATCATTTAAAAGTGCATATTTAACAAAATAATTAATGTTCTCATACCTAATACTTCTGCTGCTGCTGATATTAAGTTGTACGTCAGCTCATCGTCATATATTTGACGAACCAGAAACTGGCCTTCCATTTGTACGTCTGCATTTTTCCTAAAATTTAATAATATATTATATACTGTGACCATCCGCCTGTATTAATAATAATAATTTGAATAAAACACGGAGGAAGAAGTAATGAATACACCTGAAATTAAAAAAGTATTTAAAGACATGAAAAACGGAAAAGCTCCGGGACCAGGAAACATACCCATTGAACTAATAAAACATGGGCCAGATATCCTGTTGGAAATTCTAGCAGAGCTTTCCAACGGAGTGGAATTTGGCATATAACAGCTCAATTTATAAGAAGGGATACAAAAAACAAAAAAGTTTGTGGAAACTATAAAGGGATAAGTGTAACTATCTCGTATTTATAGATCTTGAGAACGCCTACGATACAGTGCCCTTGACAAAGCTATTTGGCATATTGACGAAGATCGACCTTAGCAAAACTTACAATCGTGCAATTTGGAACATAGACAGGGTGTTACAGGATTATATTTACAAAAATATTGATATTTCTTAATATCTCGGAAACGGATAGAGATATTTAAGTAAAATTTGGTGTAATATATGACAAGATAATATGTTAGAATATGATTAAGTAACAAGTATTGCGACCCACCATTGGCGGAGATACGTGTAGGAAATAAAATTAATTACAAAAAAAGTATTACGGCCCTGTAAAAAATGAAAAATAGTGCAATTTTTGAGTGTCACAGTCTATCTTGGACAAATATTATCTCTTGGAATTTTCTCGTATTTGTAACAGTTTCGTGGCAAATTCATGTTTTATACCGCCTCGGCGGTAAACCGCATGTGTGCATCGGCGCTTAGTTTCACCAAGATTCAGTTACATTGTTCAGTAAATTAATTAACTTAGTGTTCAGTAAACAGTAAACAACAAATAACACAAAGAAATTTATTAATGTTAATATAATAATTAAATCAACCCATAAGTTAATAACACAAGTTGAACATGAAAAACTAAACTTAAAACAATAATAAGTAATCTAGAAAATATTATGTTCGAAATGGCTTCCTGCTGCGTGCAGACAAGCACGGCACCTCCTAATTATGCAGTTAGTGGACGACCGACGTTGAAGTGGAGTTAATTCTCGACATGCTTGGGTTATTCTTTCTCTTAGAGATTCCAGGGTATCAACTGGCACTTCATATACTTTTTGTTTAATCACGCCCCATATGAAATAGTCCATGCAGTTTAACTACTGGATAGGGCTGGAACCTTTGATGTAACTATGACACTCGGAGTAGTTTCCACAAACACCAGATTTAAAGAGCATATGGCTCATCTAAAATATGGAAGAACAGATAAGCCTAGTGTTGCACAACATGCTTTTGACAACAATCATAGAATAGATATTAGTAATTTGAGATTAGTTAGAAATGTGACCAATAATAAACAGTTGGATGCATTTGAGAGCATAGAAATTGTAAAATGTAAAAGTAGTATGAATAGCGATAAGGGACCTATATCGTATAGCCCGCTTTACGCGTTGCTTAGCAACCGATCATTGAAGCGGGATTAGACACGCGTAAATTTCACGGTGATATCATTAGTGACGTCACCATGAAAATAGTATAAATATGGTAGATTTTGTAGTTTAAGATTAATTTTAATCGTCTCCGGATGATGCCAACTAGGTTGGCGAAACGTGCGTCGAGCGAAGTGAAGGTGTTTTGGTGTTTGTGGAAACTACTCCGAGTGTTATAGGTTATAGGTGTTATAGGTATACATATCGAATCTCTATCGCAAGTACAGTACTAAAATTAGGTTCTGATATTTGGTTTCAAAAATCCTGTAAACGTCATTCTGTTTTTCCGAGTTTCATTCAAGATAAAATTCCAAATTGTTCGAATATTTTAAATAAGGTTGCTCTATTTGCAAAACAAAAATGGCTGGATTTAGAAATCAATTATATGTACAGTAAACGGAGTATGCTTGAAATACAAGCATATGATCTTTACAAGAAGCTGTGACACTAAGTAGGTGTTGCAGGCAATGTTACAGAGGCCGGCTGCTCGTCTTTACGGATGCGGTCGTGAGTTCGGAATTCGTATTTAAAATAAACTCCGGACAATTTAATTCTTCTCTGCGCATAAGTAAACCAGCCCAGGCGCCATCCGATTTTAGTGAAATCGGCAAAACTAAATTGATAAATGAATAGGTACACAGCTGGCAAGATATGTGGCAGGTGCAAATAAAACACACTGTATCCGAATTCAAGTATAATAATATATAAATGTAAAAATATGTAAATGGGTATGTAAACATATGAAGAAAGGTATTTGTAAATATAAATATGTATAAACACAAATAACGGTAAATGTAACACGGACAAATAATGTGTCACAGCACTGTGTGACACAGCGAAATCACAATTTGGAACGACCAAGACAGTGTGTGAAGACCTGTGGTGACAGATGAGTCTGACACTAATGTTAACCTACAAATGCCTAAAAGTCGCGCTCTTTTGCAATGTACAACAGAGACAAGTTGAAATCTAATATAAATGGTGGTACTTGTAATAATGAAACCTACAATACTAATACAATATACTACCTAGGAAAGTAGGTAGTGATCAGGCCACCGATCAACAAATGACCAAATAAAGAAGCTAAAGGCACACCATCTAAATTGTAGTTTTTACAGGTATAATGCCCTTATGAACAGCTGTCCCTAAGTTTACAAAATCAAAAAATTATGAAATAATCACAAACGCAAAGCTTACGGTAAGAGGTATAACTAAAATTACAAGGATTTTATCACCATCCATACACTTTGTCCTGGAAGTGTCGTGACCATAACGTGAGACAAAGGTGTCCTCCACAACGCTATCATAAATAAAGAAAGTGGTACTCACAGTTGGGACTAAGTACACAAACCGTCTTTGACTGCTCTCGGATATCACTCCAGAGAATACTGCTAGCGAACCAATGTCCAACTTTGAGGGGCTCCGATACACTCTGTGAAGGGTAAAGGTGGCTTACAGGCTTCTCTGACCCACCGCAGCTCTCTTCAGATCTAACTAAAGGCTGCGCCTCATGGACCTCAAACTTTATAACAAGCTGCTCGAAATAGCAAAAATAGAGGAAACCAGTGGTTGAGTCCACCGTACAATGCTCGCTGCTTTTGTCAAGTGTTACTAGAGTCAATATTGGCGTGCAGAAAGTAAGGACAAACGGGAGAGAACAGTAAGAGACGAGAGGCCTGAAAATGTTCCGTTTTTCAGTCTCACATATGAAATTTATATCCAAACAAAGAGGAGATGTTAGTTGTTACATACCTTAGCTCTTATTAGGCCTCCTTACACTTTGAACCAGGATAATGTAGAAAATAGTTGTTAAAATTCACTATCCTGTCATGGCTTCCAATTATACACAAAAAAAAAGGACTTCTTTTTTGTCTCCTTGATAAAACTGATCTGATTAGCCAAATTGAAATAATTAAAATTACTAGATTTGAATTCGAATATAAAATGTTATTTCTTACTTCAAGCAGTTGTTAATAAAGTAAATTCTCAAACAACCCTCTCTCTTATTTATTGTTATAATTTGTGTACTTAGTCTGTCTGTGTGGATAAATACCACTCCTTAAATTAATAGCTGTAAAATATGCTGAAACCAAATACAATGGCCCTGAGGGTATTTACCGGCGTGACAAAGGCAATTAATATATATAGGTAAGTGCATACAGGGTGCTGAAATTATGACTGTTACAAAGCTTACTTTTAAAGTTAAATAATTTAGATTATGAACAATGGTGCGAATTTCAGAGGAACATATTCTTATCAATCAACGCGAAATTATCAAAAAAATGTCTTCACAAAATAAAAAATTTAAAAAATTTACTACTAATGTACCAAAAAATGTTCCTCGGAAGGAAGGTTAACATTGTGGAAAATCACTCGTCACACTCTTTTGATAAAGAAGAACTTGACCTTCTAAACAAGTCTTTAAACTTTGCTGTAGCTCCTTCTGATGAGATTTTGGATGATGTCGTGGCAGGGATTGAAAGTTCAATTCAATATCTGCCTGATTCATCCAAGGGTCTCGTCAGAGTGGCTTGCAGGAACCAAATTTCTAAAAATATAATGAACAACGACAATAAAAAGTCATGCTCATGGAATTCTATAAAGACTATCAAAAGATTGCGCGAAATATACTGCTTTTATTTAAAAGCAGATAAAGTTAATAAGGTTATTATTTTAGATAAAGAGGACTATTATGAACGAGTAAACAACCTAATTAGTAATGGTCCTTATAAAGAACTGACTAGAAACCCTTTACCAAGAATGACCACTGAAATAAAAAATGTCCTCAAATCATGTAACAACCTTATTACTCCACCTGTTAACAATAGGCTACGTGTATCTAACCCTACTGTACCTAGATTGTATCGTCTACCAAAAATTCATAAGCCAGGGAAGTCGGTGGGTCCAATAGTATCGTCTATTGGATTTCCGACTTACCACTTATCAAAATGGTTGACTAAGGAATTTGAAAGTTTGCCCATTGCACAGCCTAGTTTTTCAGTTACAAATTCGAATGATTTCATTGATAAGGTCAAGAATATTCAATTGCAAGATGGTGAAATTTTGATTTCCTTTGATGTTTGTTCATTATTTCCTAGTATACCAATTCCACAGACCTTGGACTATCTTGAGGATTTACTCGAATTAAACAACTATAGAAAAGAAGTAATAGAAGAATATATAAACCTTACAAAACTTTGTATGAAACAAAATTGCTTCCATTTCAATGACAAGTTCTATGAACAACATGAAGGAACCGCAATGGGTAACTGTTTATCATCGCCTTTCATTGCTAATGTCTTCATGAGTCGATTTGAAACTGAAGCAAAAGAAGAATTCGAGTAATTTCCTAGGATTTGGCTTAGGTATGTGGATGACATTTTTGCCGTGTTTGACACTAAGATTGCGGATGTAGAAAACTTCATTTCCAAATTAAATAGTCGTTTTTCCTCTGTAAAGTTTACATATGAACTAGGAAATAATGGAAAACTTCCATTTTTAGATGTATTAGTAATTAAAAATAGTGACAATAGGTTAGAATTTGATATATATATATATATACAGGGTGAGTCAGTTTTTTGTAGACAAACTTTAACAGGGGATAGAACGCACGTTTTTAAAAAGAAAAGTGCCTATAAAGATATGGCCGATCTAGCTTCCTAAGGAAGATACAGGGTGTTAAAATTTAATTTTTTTTTACATTAATGTGTAATATTTTCTGAACGGAATGATATATTCACTAAATATTTTACACATATCTTAACCTGCATAGGATCAAAATGTTGTATTGTTCCTGTCGAAAATACTATAGTGGATGTTACTTTTTTCGGGTACTTCGACTATTCTGCATAATAGAACTTTTTTTTCGTACACCACTGACATTATCTGATACATATTTCAAAAATTTTTATATCTCCATAAACATTAACATCAATGTTCATCTAATGTTTTTTTTTGTAATTGTAATTACTTGGAAAGAGATAAAGAGATTTCGGCTTTTTAGAATCCTTAACAAACCATATTTAGGTAGGTTTCGTTGAAAGAATTAAATATTTAGCCGATAATTATTATTGCTAATAAATAAATTACTTAATTTAGTACCACATCAAACACTAAAAATCAAAATAACTAGGAACCGCACAGGAATTTCGAAACAGAAGAAGGGACATTATTTTTGTTAAACTGTATGTAGATAATGAAAATAACAGTTTTTTTTTAAATAGTCTTTGGCGTAGATGTTTTGTTTACGAAAGGGGTGGAGCACCCCTTCCACCCCGCCACTGTGCAAGTTTTTGAACATTCTTACCGCTTGTTTTATGCGCCTTAATTAATAGGCATTATCCCCCAAACATGAAAAAATCTAAGCGTTCGTTTATAAGTCATAAAGAAAATTCGAGAAAAAAAAATTATAATAACGACATTACACTGTCAGAGAAACAACGGCCAATATCTCTAAAACTGTCGTAGTTAGAGCAAAATTACAAGAGATGAAAATTGTTACTAAGGGGCCGTTATTTTAGAAATATGTATCAGATAATGTCAGTGGCGTACGAAAAAAAAGTTCCATTATGCAGAATATCCGAAGTACCCGAAGAAAGTATCATCCACTATAGTATTTTCGACAGGAATAATACAACATGTTGATCCTATGCAGGTTAAGATATGTGTAAAGTATTTAGTGAATATATCATTCCGTTCAGAAAATATTACACATTAATGTAAAAAAAAATGAAACTTTAACACCTTGTATCTTCCTTAGGAAGCTAGATCGGCCATATATTTATAGGCACTTTTCTTTTTAAAAACGTGCGTTCTATCCCCTGTTAAAGTTTGTCTACAAAAAACTGACTCACCCTGTATATATATATATATATATAGAAAAGATAGCTGTACGATCAGATATATCCCTAATGACAATCACCACTGCTATAAACATAAAATGGTAAGTTTTAATTTTCTTGTCCATCATTTACTAAGTTTCCCTCTCAGTAATGAGAGGTTTGAAAAAGAAAAAGTATTAATTAAAGATATAGCTGTGAGTAATGGTTATCCTAGAGATATAGTTGAAAAACTAATTAGGAAGCGTAAATTTAAGGACACACTTCGTAATTCTACGACCTTGCAAAATGATATAGAGACTCCAAAATATGTATCCATCCCCTACTAACCCCGGTTTACTCGTGGTTTGAGTAAGGTCTTCAAAAACGTAGGTATAACAGCGATTCATTCGTCGAGTAATAAATTACAACAACTTTTAGACAATCCAAAGGCTAAAATTGTTCCAAATGAAAGGTCTGGGATTTACGAAATTCCTCTTCTGTGTCTTGCAACAACTAAAAAGCTGCCAAATCCGACATCCCATCGTCCTGATGCACCGCATCATCAGTTTCCTCGCTTTCTTGTGTCATCAATTGGTGATTGATACAAGAAATCCAATGGAGCCATATTTCGATGCTTTCTGAGAAATTTCAAGAGAATAATATTCTTGTCAAGCAAGCTGAAGATGATGCCGACGTATTAATTATTGAAATTATTGAATTATTGACGTATTAATTATTGATCCGGTTATTGTTGTTGGGGGTCGACGTCTTGACCTGTTGGTAATTTTAACGCCCGCGCGGACTGTGATCGAGAAGTTTTTTCCTCAAACCTGGGAAAGGTAACGTTGAGAGTAAAATGTTCTCTTCAAAAAGTTTTGTAGGACACAAAAAGAGTAAAGATCACATTTTATTTTGGCATGCCATAACTGGATGTGATACAACGCCAGCAATATTTAGTAAAGGAAAAAAGCAAGCATTAAAAATAGTCGAAGATCGTAGGGACTTGCAGCATTGTGCAGAAATTTTCACTCAAAAAAATTCTTCTCATGAAGAAATTGCACACAGTGAAATAAAATATATTTTGGCATTATACGTTGCTCAACCCTCGGAGTCTTCGATTGATCAACATCGATATTTTTCCTTTGTTAAATCAACAAACAATAACAGGGGGCCAATTTTTGACCATTCGCAAGTATAGGAATCATTCGCAAACTTGCGACTGACGCGTAATCCAATTTTTGAGACATCGCTACTTTGCGTATGCGCGCAAATTCATACGCTTTTCTGCGAGCGGCGAGGGACCGGTGAATTATACTTTGCGTATGCGTTTCATGTTGAAAGTGAGATTTTTGAAGTTACTTTAAAACGTTCACCATAGTAAGTGAGTGAATAAATATAGTGAGTGAATAAATATAGTGAGATAAAATGGAAGAGTTGATGCATGTACTTGCAATACGCAATCTGGAAAATGCAGAGCAGCAATATAGACCCAACAACCGTCATAACCCCCAAGATGCAATCAGGGAATTGAGTGAGAGACAGTTCATTAACATGTTTCGGTTGTCGAAGGACCTTGTCGAATATTTAGTTGAATGTTTGGAGCCCCACATTCGCCCAGCAAGAAGGGCAACCGATTTGGATGTTACGACAAAGGTGAGTGTCAACCTCATTGTGATAAGTTATCTGTTAGGGACCTCCCATCCCGTAGAATACATTGAATATAATGTTTGGTACAATCTTGCAGGTTTTGATTGCCTTGAAGTTTTTTGCAAGTGGGAGCTATCAACCTGATATCGGAGATAATAAGTATCTTGACGTGTGCCAGTCATCAGTTTCTAATTGCATTAAAGAAGTAACTGATGCGCTATTACACCCCAATATTTTTAACGAGTGGGTAAAATTTCCACAGAATTTTGAGCAATTAGATGCAGTAAGGCAAAGGCAAGTTATTTAGTCAAATATTTACACATTCTTTCATGAGCTAGCTATTGCTGTTATTTCAGATTTTATGATGAGCATGGCATTCCTGGTGTTGTAGGATGCATCGACTGCACCCATGTGGCCATTGTACCCCCCAATATTGAAGATCCAGAATTTCCTGAACACGTTTATGTGAATCGGAAGAATTACCACTCTATCAATGTTCAGTTGGTAAAAGGAGTATAATTTATTTCAGTTAAAGTTCGACAGTTACATTTACATTTTTTGATATGTATGCGGTCCAGATTTGAAAATTATAAATATAACTGCTAGATATCCTGGCAGCACTAACGATGCATACATCTGGAATCGCTCCAACCTGCAGAACACCCTAAAAGAAATACATGCGACAGGAAATAAGGATTACTTTCTGTAAGGTAGGTTACATCTTGAAGTACATACTGTTGTACTTAAATATTGTTGTCCATTACATTCATTATTTGTTGCAATAAATGTTTATGTTACAAGAGACTCATGGTATCCTTTAAGAACCTGGCTGTTAACTCCGTTCTATGAAGTTGAACCAAATACTCCCGAACACTATTATAACAATTCACAAAAGCACCAGAGTAAAAATAGAATGCTGTAATGGTGTATTGAAAGGAAGGTTCCGGTGCTTGTTTAAGCATAGAGTGCTCCATTGTTAACCCGATGTGGCGTGCAAAATCATTAAGCTACACATTCCTTAATGATTTTACTGCACAACATGAGTATAGAGTATAATGTTCCGCAACCGGATAATGAAGATGGCGAAGACGAGGTGGATTTTGGCGCAATAGATGAAAATATAGAAGGTGAAGAAAATGTCGTCAGACGAGTTAACCCTGAATTGGCAGATGACAGAAGAGCAAGGATGGGAATTGTCAGAGTATTGCTGCAAAACAGAAAACAAAATTAAGATTTGTAATTTTATTTCTAATAAAATGGATCTCTAGAAAATAATTTTTTATTGAGGGAAAGTTTTTTTTTTTATTAAAATATGTGCTGAGTATACGTTTCCCGTTTCCCGTTTCACTAGTCGTTTAAGTCACTAGTCGTTTCCCAATCGACTCCAAAGCTTTAACTTTTCTTAATTTCAAGGTTTCAATATTTGTCATTTGCTGTTTCTTGAACTCATAATATTCCTTCTTTACTTCAACTTTTTCATTTAGATTTTTAACAGATGTAGTTGCCGCAAAAGCTGAATTTATTAAGTTGTTCAGTTTTTGGGGCAATTCCTTTTTTGCACTTTTCATAACGCTGGTTGATGTGGCAATTTTCGCTCTGGAGAAAGAATTTGCTGGAGTAGAAGTAGCAGTGGCTGTTTTTTCTGAACAGGTTTCTACGGCTTCAACCAAAGGCACCTGACTTGGCGTTGAGACGTCATATTGAGATGTATCTTCTAGGCCATCATTCTCAAATATGAACTCATTAAACGGTTCTGGATTAACCACCTCCATATGTGGAAATTTGAACGCGACTCGGGAACATCATGTCCTTCAATGGAAACTTTTTTAATAATCCCAAGGACTTTTTCCTCCACATTCGTTAGTGATTCCTCTTTTAGTGGGCCGCCTCCAGTACCTCTGTACTCCATGCGGTTTTTCGCCTCTTTCGTCTTCGTTCTACTTCGAAGATCATGCCATATCTAAATAAAACGGCATTTGCAAGATTTTGTTACAGACTTGACAATAAAATATACTTACTTTTCGCCATCCCTTCCAGTCTTTTGCAGCCCCTGGCATACTATTTAAGATGCTGGAAATTCCTTCCCAATCCTTCATTGCGTCTTTACTTGTAAAATTTTGGGTTTTCTTGCCGCTGATTAATAAGGGCTTCTTTTTCACATATTCAACTAGTATTTCTTATTGTTTCTCGGACGCATTTGCCCTCGTTTTTTCTTTGAGTCGCCGGCTGACATTTGCTTTGATGAAAGTGACGTTAGTTTATGTGTTTGTCTCACTCCCACGCGTCAAGTAGTTCGAAAGTACCCTTATTTGCGACGTTGCCCTGATCAGCCCTACTCATAATTGCGAAGACCTACTGTAGACGTTTCTGGGGTTGCGAACAGCGCTCAAAAATTGGTATGACAAAACGGATTCGTTTATTTGCATACACAAACTTGCGCATTCGTAATTTAACGTGTATTCTCAAAAATTGCCCCCCAGGGCAGTTAAGCTCGAATCGCTTCCCCCCACTTGGAGTGCAGCTCAGCAGCATGTCTATAGAGTCTATTTTCAAGTACAAAAATGGCTCGGCAACAAAGACTTGAGCCCAGAAACCTGGGGATGGGCTATGAAAAACAACATTCTGGAACCTGTCACAACGTTGCTGCGGCCAGCTCCTGATGTGCTTTTAAATAGAATTTTCTGCAATTGTATGAAACGCTATGGCCCAAGGTGTGGGTGTAGAATAATGGGCATCCCCTGTTCGACTGCTTGTGGTTATTGCCATGGTCAATCTTGCCTCAACAGTGAATCATCCGAAAATTTGGAGGCTGAGGCTGAGACTTCTGACGACTATAACTATCCTGATCACGAAATATGACTCCATTGGATTTCTTGTATCAATCACCAATTGATGACACACAAGAAAGCGAGGAAACTGATGATGCGGTGCATCAGGACGATGGGATGTCGGATTTGGCAGCTTTAGAGTTGTTGCAAGACACAGAAGAGGAAGAAATATAAAAACATGAAGTAACATCGTGGATTAGGCCTATAGAGGGGATACCACACTTTAAAAAAACGCACCTAGTACTCTACCTCAAGGGTGGTGTGGAAAGGAGTACAAAAAACTTATAGTTCAAACTTGACTGTCCTTTTTTTATTTGAATTACGCGAGATATTTGCGAAAAACCGAATTTTTGCACCTTTGAGCCGCCATATTTGATGACGCACCGGAAGTAGCGATGGGAACTTTTCATATGTTTTTCCTAACGATAAAATAAAGCTATAAACAAATTTCCAGCTTGGTGCGAATTATTCCGAAGTTTGGCCATTTTTTCGTCTAATGGTCTTGGGCTATAATAGTAGAACCCATATCGATGGCTTAGTGGCAATACCACGTATCATCAAATTTAGCGAAATTGTTATTTTTACGGATTTCGAATAGTTATCCTGTTTGACAACATTGTACAAGAGCATGTGACGCTTCGACCAATGAAACTATATTATTTTCGCGCCTTGGTAATACCAAGTATCTACCGGCAAATTATAAACACGTTAAAACCGCTTGAATGCGTTGCTTCACGTGTAGTGTGATAATTTATGCAGATTTTTTTGATTTCCTTCAGGTAAACGCAGAAAGGTAAGTTAATTCAAAGATTATAGTGTTTATTATTAAAATACGATATTTGAAGTTGTTTTTTTTGTATAATGTTAATTAAATAACTGTGGTTAATGCATGTAGAAGTTGATACGTGTTATTGCTTTTTGGCGCGTTTTATGACAATTTGTTGTTACGTGTTATTAAACTGCATGTATAATTAAACAACAGTCGTATTTTTAATTCTTTGAGTAATTAATTATTACAAAAATCCACTTCTGTTGTGTTTGGCCACACAAAATACGTTTGATAAGCTATATGCTGTTATTGCGCTATAATATAAGACAAGACTCAGTAGGTAATCTGCTGTTTTTTAATTTTAGTAAAACGTTTTGTTTCAGAACATGAGTAACTTCCCAGTTTCAAAATTTTGTGGTAGCAAGAGAAGTATGAGTATTTTAGAGAAGGCCTTAAGTCGGCCGGTTATTATTGCGGACGATTTGCCAGTTACTGAAGACAGCTGTATTGGGGTAACATTAGAACCAGATATGTATGAATTGGACACCAGTGAACACTATATTGCTCCAAATAATGACGGATTTATTGATAACTTTATAGAAATGGTGTCAAATGATAAAGAAAATATGGGTAATATTTCGCTTATCAGAAAATATACACAGGACGCCAGTTCTAATACATTTGACACCAACACATCCCATTTTGAGGTTTGTCCTAGTGCCTCCGAGTGCCAAATGCCAGAAAATGTATTAGAAAATGCGATGAATAGTACAGAGCTTCAAACGAGGCTCCAAATAAACTCTACATCAGACCATATTTCCCAAAATATTGAGGACATTGAAACAACAAATGACGATCCTGATTATGTTGATGAAGAATCAGAAAACACTAATAGGGAAACATCAACTTCAGAAGATG
>CAXKVY010004551.1:30000-45147 GCA_964058915.1 Tetropium fuscum | reverse complement strand
TCGTTCATCTCGGCCGGATGAAACTTTAATTGATATTTCTCCACGCTGAAGACAGTGTTGAATATGAAGCAAAAAAATAATTATTTGTATAATAGCATATTGATGTAGTTGTTTTGAAAATTTCTTTCTTTCACATTCTTAAAACTGCGGGACTTCAGGATATTATATGGATTCTATTTGGTGCTGGTAAGGGCCAGAGATGAGCATTAATGCCATATTTGAAAGTACCGGTGGACTGTACCATTCACTGAAAGTACCATTCACTGTATCATATGTAACGTCATCATTTGCAATGAAAGGGAAACAAACTACTTGGATAGTGTGGAAGTGATATCATGAAGCTCCTGAAGCCTTCCAAGCTATCTTTCTACCACAACAGTCTATTTATTACGAAACTTTTCAAGTTCTGGAAAAGTTTACTGTTTTGCTTTACTACGAAGATGCGGAAGATTTTTCAGTCAATCAGGTTAAAAAGCTTATCTTTACTTCAAAAAGTCGCTGTCTGCAAAGTCTGCCCTCAACAAAAGAGGCACTAAGGCAGCACTGTCTTCGTTCAGCATACCAGGCAGAACAAGTTTGGGGTCGTGCGTGCTCAGTGGCGGTCAACAATCAAGGGCCAGAAGGATAGTGATGAACTATCGTTCATCGCCGCCGCCGGTCTGGTCTTCTCTTCCTTCTATTATGGAAGCCTGCAGAGAATTGATTTAAGTGTAGTTGCTCCAGATGCTGTACACGATACCCCTGTTCAAAGGACAAAGTTCCAGCTATTTTGCACGAACTGCACTGGGGGTCGACAATGCAGCAATAAATACAATGAAAAGTATGCGTTTAATTGCTTTTTTTAAATTCGTTTTACAATTTCAAGATTATAATATTGCTTTATTGATACAATGCCTTAATATAATAACAATAATATATAATAATTATTTTGTTCCAGGGTTGTATTAGAAGATGAAGAATATGATATTAAGATATGAAGATATGATATGTTATGGCTCAGCGTAATCTGAGTCATAACAGCTGTATAGAAGCAGTTAATTTACATGGGTATTTCTTAGTATTTAGTCGTTCTTTGTTTGTAAAATTTGTTCCCTTAATGTAATAAATGTTTTCAAAATAAATAAAATCACGGTTGTTTATGAAAACAAGTCTTTCTTGATATATGCGGAATCTCATATACATAAAGCCTTTTTTTGTGGAAAAAGAAAGGGATACTGAGCATAATTAAAAACTTATCAATGAAATTCATGAGAATAGTGATATATTCAGTTTTTTAAAAAATGTGCAGAACTTTTAATAACAGGCATAGGAACAAAAAAGTGTCACATTTACAAGGGCTTTCAAACAAAAAAAAATCGGAATCGGATCACTAGGAGCTGAGATACAAAAAAATGCGGCTAATGGCAGCCATTTTTAATGGCCGCCATTTTGGTGATTTACACGAATATTCAAGTAGCTCCCTATCTGGAAAGTTATTTTTTGGCATCAAATATGACCACAGAAAGTGGCATATTCTAATCACAAAGTGCAGCTTTATATGGTGTACCTGATGCGACGCCGACGTAGTAAATGGCGCATTGTGAATACAAAGTTCTTCTTACCTATGAAATTGCTTCGTAGTTATAATAACTCTGGAGCAGAAGAAGAACATTATGACATGATGTCCGCATATACGCACGTACATGGTGACGTATGTACGGCATACCGTTAGCGGATTTCTTCAGCAAATGTTGCATTTTGCCAAAGAAATTCCGTACGTACGTCATCATGTACGTACGTACGGTAGACCCCATATCATCATGTTCGGTCGCAATTCTTGCGCCTTTGGTAATACCTAAGTATAATATTTTTGTTACAAGCTAAACAACGCGACAATTTGTTTATGAAATAATATATTTACTGTTACCAAAGCAGCCGAAAAATAAAATATATGCTAAGGCATTCATATACTTGCATTTCGTATGTCTCACATCACACTGAATTTTCTTTCTTGAAATGTGCCTTCTTAATAAACTTAAGGTGTGTGTATATATTTATTAAATTTTGTTTTAATTTGTAGGTATGTAATATGTCGAGGTATATGTACAATTAATTTCCACTCAAATTATAATGACAGATCTTTGAGATTTTAAGCTCTTTTGCTCAATTATTATAATTTGATTTATTTGTTAATAGCATACAAACAAGTAAAACACATTAGATTTTTTATTTACTATTATAATATAGTGTACAAAACAACCAGTTTGGCAACAACAGTGTTGCAAAAAACTTCCAGAAGCAAGTTACATTGGTCATTGTTTGAGGACGTTTGCCACTTTTCTCGCTGACAGTGGAGTTGACATTCAAATACTTAAAAGTTATGGAACGTGGCGTTCAACTAGCGTGGCTGAAGGGTAGATCGAGGATACATCGCCAATAAGTTGAAAATTACAAAAAATATATTTCATTAGAAAGAATTAATAGAACCTTAAGATCATTCAGGAATGCAGATGGAGAATCATAATAGTTTTCAGGAAGAACAAATATAATTGAAAAAAAATGGTGTTATTAATTTATCAAATTTGAATAATTATTGTACTAATATAATATAGGTATATACAAATATTTCCAATATTCAAATAAATAATTTTCTATCATACTGTTTTATTAACAGTGACGTTACTATATAGAAAAGTGACGTTTCTATGTGTTAAGTGCCACCTTAATAAACGATTTTGTATTCAGTAAAATAGTTAATTATTATCAGTCAAAATGCGAAAAATATTTTATTACAGGTTTTCCTTTTATTACATGTGCCTAATGTCCCTATATATAATAAAGCAAAACATTTTGATAATTCCTTTTTTTCCTGTAATTAGGTTCTTCCTGTTGGAAAATAAATGCATATTATTTTAATTTTAATCATATTATTAGATCGTAAACAAAAACAATAATAAAGGGTAAAGTCACGATCCAACTCTGTACAATTCAGTATAATTACATGTTTCATTAGAATGTTCATTCCGATAAGTATTTTCTAATGAATATTTTATACTTATAAAGGTTGATAAAATTCCTCAAGAGAATTTGTGAAATCGATTTTTCTTCAGTGAGAAATTGGGTTGTCATGTTTGGGTGATGTTTCGAGGCCGGGGTGGTAATGAATGAGCGGTAACTCATTTGCAACTCGGCTCCTTTCTTTCAAAGCAAGTCATCAACTAATTTCTCTGAAATTCGCAGCTTTCGCAGGTTTATTACTCTAGTCTCAAATCGTGCTGGTTGCCCAGCAACGCTTTTTCCGTCGTTGCCCTGACAACACTCCACTACTTGGATACGTGTGACTTGCAAGTCAACTCTAGGCCTTGACGGAAATGATCGGGTTGCTAAACATGAATATAAGTTTGACCGAAATATAATAATATCTGTTGGAAGGTAAACAGGTATGAAATTATAAAGACATAAAAATATATTGGAATATAAATTTTAATTACGTGGATTCCACAAAATAAGAAGGGGTGTATCAAAATAACATACCCTTAAGATATCATCATATTATTATTGCTATATAGAAGGAAACATACAGTGCTCATCATTGCACATCAATTGTATATACATGTTAATATATTATGCGTTTCTAGAGTGGCATTCATCTGCATTACACAATATATATAGGCATATATATTGTGTACATATATTATAGGCATGCACTAGTTCCTAATATATGAATTTAATGCATATACAGATACCTGATAAAAGTCTATTAAAATGTAATTAATAAATATTTTCAAACTTCGTGGCCGTATGTCTAGCCAGTGAAATGACTGCAAAAGCAACTTATGCAAAATGGCCTTTTTGACGTGACGTGAAGTATTTGTGATGTGTATCATATGTGAATCATGCCATAAGAACTATGGAATTTAGTGAAATTTCATAACTTGTGTAATTAAAGCAGCGGCTTCATACAGACTACTTAATTAGTGGTATTATTTCTATTATCCCTCTTGTCTGTTCTGGCCACATAATTTTATCAGTCATTTAATTGATTTTACTAACCCGAGACTGCAATCTAACAGGCATACAACAAATAATAGTAGGTATCAAAATAAACCTAAAGTAAATATAAAGCAAGTGAACTTACTTAGCGAAGAATTAATTAGGAAATTAGCCAAAATTCTATATCTTGTAATAAAATTTTATCATGATTATTTATTTGAATGTTAATATATTAATCTTCTAAATTTCTTTTTCTTTCTTTTCCTAAATGTATAAATCGCCTTCCAATGATAGGAGGTCCCGGTGACTGTATTTTCAGAAAAATCCTGATTACATTTTTTTTTCGGTCAATATAGTTAGCAAATCAAGTAAATATATATGATGTTTTCAAATATACCTGAAAAAATTATCTGCAATTAATAATTACCTGCATCTAATGTTTTTCTGTGACGTCTTTCAATTCGGTCACACCTTTTTCAATTTTTTTTTGTTGAGACCTGCCAAAAAATAGTGAAATGTTAGTAATTTAACATTTTAATAACTAACAGTTCTTATTAACCTATATTCATAATTAAGTTAATTAAAGCTAAATACATTTTCGTTTTAAATAGTTCTAAGTAATGTAAATTAAAAAGAGGCATATCTGTTAAAATTGTCACATGTGTGTGTGTGTGTGTAATATATATATATATATATATATATATATATATATATATATATATATATATATATATATATATATATATATATATATATATATATATATATATATATATATATATATATATATATATATATATATATATATATATATATATATATATATATATATATATATTTTATTTTTTTTTGGAGGGTTTATCTTGGGATAGTAGCAATAAAACGACTGATTAGGTTACTTGACGTTTCGGTCCCTTTCTTGGGCCTTTTTCAAAAGAGTATTTTATTTTGTGACATATTTGACACAGGCAAAAATGACAGTTTTAATTAATTTTTAAGGTTACTAGACTGTTCGATTAGTATCATATTTATATATATATATATATATATATATATATATATATATATATATATATATATATATATATATATATATATATATATATATATATATATATATATTATATATATATATATATATATATATATATATATATATATATATATATATATATATATATATATATATATATATACTTGAATTTAAAATATTAATACTTCAACACTTGCAGTGACGTTTTATGACATTAGTTTTTGACGGAACTCAAATTCTTAGAATACACAAACCTAGTCTACTATTTATATTTGCTCTATTTTTATTAATTCTTTTCACAAAACAAATATGAATAGCAAAGAATTTCAAAGCTAATAAGTATATCCAGGGTGAAAATTGGATTTTTTTCGAATTTTCGACGAAACACTTAATACATAAGACCAACAAATGATTTTAGTTTTGACTAAGCAAGCAATTTCTGTATCACTCCCTCTTTGAATGTTTCAGAACTCTATTGTATATGTAATTCAATATTCTCCAGCATATAGTTGGAAAAAGTAGTTGTTTTTCAATAGGTTCCACAAGATTTTATGCATTTTAAAGTTTAACATCTTCTGGATAACTGTATGCCCAGTGCTTTTATATATAATATGTTCAAATAGAACAAATATAAATAGTAGACTGACTAGGTTTGTGCGTATAGTGGTTCATTTCCGCATGTATGTCCAGATATAGCACTGGTAAGTGTATCTTTCCTCTTATTCGTCTATTTGCTTATTTCTCTATGTAATGAAATGCCAAGATTACTTTTCACAAAACAAATATGAATAGCAAAGAATTTCAAAGATAATATATATATATATATATATATATATATATATATATATATATATATATATATATATATATATATATATATATATATATATATATATATATATATATATATATATATATATATATATATATATATATATATATATATATATATATATATATATATATATATATATATATATATATATATATATATATATATATATATATATATATATATATATATATATATATATATATATATATATATATATATATATATATATATATATATATATATATATATATATATATATATATATATATATATATATATATATATATATATATATATATATATATATATATATATATATATATATATATATATATATATATATATATATATATATATATATATATATATATATATATATATATATATATATATATATATATATATATATATATATGTTATATATATATATATATGGTTGTATGTATTAATTGTTTCTTCGAAAATTCTTGATTCTTCATTGATATATATATATATATATATATATATATATATATATATATATATATATATATATATATATATATATGTATAATATATATGTATATATATATATATATATATATATATATATATATATATATATATATATATATATATATATATATATATATATATATATATATATATATATATATATATATATATATATATATATATATATATATATATATATATATATATATATATATATATATATATATATATATATATATATATATATATATATATATATATATATATATATATATATATATATATATATATATATATATATATATATATATATTTATTGTGAAAAGTAATCTTGGGTTTGTAGCATTTCGTTATATAAAAAAATAAGCAAATAGACGAATAATAAGGAAGATACACTTACCAGTCCTATATCTGGACATACACATAGAAACGAACCACTTAGAAGTTGTACAAGTTCTTTCACTTCACAGTTACAGTTATCCGGAAGATGTTACACTTTAAAATGTATAAAATCTTGTACAACCTATTGAAAACAACTACTTTCTTAGCTATGTGCTAGAGAATATTGAATTACATATACAATGGAACTTCGAAGCATTCAAAGAGGGAGTGATACAGAAATTGCTTGCTTAGTCAATTGTTGGTCTAATGTATTAATTATTGTTTTTTCGAAAATTCGAAACAAACCTATTATCACCCTGGATATATTTATTAGCTTTGAAGATCTTTGCTATTCATATTTGTTTTGTGAACAGTAATCTTGGGTTTGTAGGATTTCATTTGTTTGATTTCATATATATATATATATATATATATATATATATATATATATATATATATATATATATATATATATATATATATATATATATATATATATATCAATGAAACAGGTCGTACACCACTCTGAAGATCCTCAATGAAGGTGAAAGAACTTGTACAACTTCTAAGTGGTTCGTTTCCGTGTGTATGTCCAGATATAGGACTGGTAAGTGTATCTTCCTTATTATTCGTCTATTTGCTTATTTTTAGTGTATCTTCCTTATTATTCATCTATTTGCTTATTTCTCTATTACTTGTGTGGCTTGACTTATTTATTAATTTAAATTAGTTTTAAAAAATTTCATTATTGTTTCATTTATGATTATTTTCCTCTAGAAATTATTGTTGATGAATACTGCTTTGTAAGATTGATTGTATCTGTTGAAATTCTTAGTGATTAAGTTTCAAAGAAAATATATTAGATTCGATTTAAAATGATTATACATATTAATTAATAAAAATATATTAGTGGAAGAAGAGTGTTTACAATAACAATTGAAATGACATATACTTAATTACCTGAGCTACCCTATATACACTTTAAAATGTATAAAATCTTGTACAACCTATTGAAAACAACTACTTTCTTAGCTATGTGCTAGAGAATATTGAATTACATATACAATGGAACTTCGAAGCATTCAAAGAGGGAGTGATACAGAAATTGCTTGCTTAGTCAATTGTTGGTCTAATGTATTAATTATTGTTTTTTCGAAAATTCGAAAAAAACCTATTATCACCCTGGATATATTTATTAGCTTTGAAGATCTTTGCTATTCATATTTGTTTTGTGAACAGTAATCTTGGGTTTGTAGGATTTCATTTGTTTGATTTCATATATATATATATATATATATATATATATATATATATATATATATATATATATATATATATATATATATATATATATATATATATATATATATATATATATATATATATATATCAATGAAACAGGTCGTACACCACTCTGAAGATCCTCAATGAAGGTGAAAGAACTTGTACAACTTCTAAGTGGTTCGTTTCCGTGTGTATGTCCAGATATAGGACTGGTAAGTGTATCTTCCTTATTATTCGTCTATTTGCTTATTTTTAGTGTATCTTCCTTATTATTCATCTATTTGCTTATTTCTCTATTACTTGTGTGGCTTGACTTATTTATTAATTTAAATTAGTTTTAAAAAATTTCATTATTGTTTCATTTATGATTATTTTCCTCTAGAAATTATTGTTGATGAATACTGCTTTGTAAGATTGATTGTATCTGTTGAAATTCTTAGTGATTAAGTTTCAAAGAAAATATATTAGATTCGATTTAAAATGATTATAAATATTAATTAATAAAAATATATTAGTGGAAGAAGAGTGTTTACAATAACAATTGAAATGACATATACTTAATTACCTGAGCTACCCTATATAACTTAGTAACTATAAATAAACATGGGATATAGAACTCCTGGACTAACAAATAGATGTTATTAAAATTAGCAATCACAATGAAGTTGACCCCTGGTAGTGGAATGTTACAACTCGTACCTCTCATACGAAACTCCTACACCCTCGTTCTGGATTGAAAAGCTCACAATAATTTACGGCAAAAAGTAGCAGCAACTAATTCTCATCAGAATTATTCTACGACTTATCTGGAATACTGGTGTTTCTTGAAATAACTTAATTATGTTGTGACCTTCGCCTTGATATGACTAAACTCTTGTCCAGCGACCTAGGATTCCCTAGATGCTAATTACGCCGTGCATACTTTATACCTTTTTAAATATCGAAGCTTTTTTATTATAACTAGTTTCTACATATGGATGATTTAATTTAGCACTTAAATTTTTTTTCTTCTTGTTTTTACAATACAAAATCAAAAATTACCTTTGAGAGATTAAAATTACCTGACTACCACTGTTAGTGCTATAGCGTCTTCTTCTCGTTGTTTGTTTATAAGGAAGGAAGTCTGGTTTCTTAAAACAAAAACTGTATTTCTTGGTTACCTTCCCCTACTTCGGTAACACCTCTGCCAATCACATGATTTTATGATTTATGATTTTAACAATTATTCATCAGATAATGTTGTCGCTACACATATTTTCAATATGTGCACAGTTTTGTGTACTTTATAAGTCTTGTGTACTCGTACATCCATTTTAAACCATCTCTGTGACCGTATGACAAGTGTTTTTGGTTCGTAGCTAAATACGTCATTTACTTTCGTGCCCCGCATATGACCAGATGTTTATATCGCAATATTTATACATTAGACATACTTTATTATATTTCTATGTTGGATAAATTATGTGAAATGTCGAAGCTATTTATAGGGAAGGATTGCTTTTTTCAATTCTAGTACTAATTTTAAGTTATTACCAAAACACATTGTAGCTAATCACAGTGTAGTTTACAATCACATGCCTTATGCACTGTCTATGCTCCGCCTTTCTTTAGCTTGGGCATGCATGCAATCTACGCTCAATCGTGTTGAACACAGCTAGGGTTGTTTACATTGTCTATACTTTATGGGAATTAATTTGGAACTATTTTCATTGTTATATTCTCGCTTTCCTCAATGTATGTACCAGATACTGTCGGTACCACGAAAAAAATTCGTACTGCGCAAATGCAGTAGATTAATTAAATGAAAAATGAAATTGCAAATGGCTAGCACAACTTGTTGTTCAGCTTTAACTTTGATGAAACTGTTAATTTTTACCGTTTAAAACTTGGTGGAGAGTGGTACCTTATTGTAGATACGGGGAAATCATGGATCCCTTGGGGATCCCTCGTTGCTGGATAAAGACTGGATGTTGTTGATTTGGTAGGTACAATCTATTTTAATATGAATCGATGCACTCGCGATTTCACTAATTTATATTAAGCTATTGTTGCACTTCTGATTGCTAAAGCTTGTACAATTTTTAGCTACACTATAAATATTCTATAGCTCTCAACCTTGGAGCCATTTGAACATCTCACTATAATTCCAATTTCACATTGACTCAAACCAAGAGGTTTTAATAACTGTAGGTTATTAATTAGAAACAAGACAACGTGAAGTGTTCTACCTACAATTTTGGATTGCCTCTTGTTGTTTCTTGTCTGTTATATTTAGAACCTTCTAAGATCTTCATGACAACATTTCCTTTATTTGACATATGTCAAATTTGGATATTTATTTAATGACCATTTTTTTGGATTTTCATTTAATACAAAACGATGGCTATTTTTTCTATACATTTTGACACTAAATATGTTGCATTTCGTTTAATAGAACTCTGGATATATTGGAATGTCACATAAACGATGCCATGTACAATTATAGAATAAATAATAACTTGCTATACAAATAATATACAAATTGTTAGTTAACTTGTATTTTAGGACACGTAGTTTATTATAAACATCCTTTCCATACCTAAATAATTTTTGTAAAATAAAATATTTCTGTCTCAACATTTGACATCCACCTGTCCATATACAAATATTTCTATTTTTTATCTATTGTATGTTTTTAGATACTGCTGTAAAGCTGTGAAAGGATGGAACTTATGTTAACGATGACTGGTACCAATTTATCGTACCAAAGAGGTTTCTATTTTACAAGACTAGACAATTACTTGGTTCCGCACCACTTGGTTCCATATCTTTGACATAGGCAAAAATGTAAAAAAAGACATTTTGCCAAATATGTCATAAATGAATTACTTTTTTGAAAAAGGCCCAAAAAAGGCATGGAAAGGTTCCAGGTATCAAACAAAATAGGGCCCCCAAAGCCATAATTTTGTACAAAGTATAACGTTTTTGAGTAAAATAACATACATATATGAATAAAAAGGATATATTAAAACTAATATTGTATAGGAAATATGCACCACGAGGTAGTTGCGCATATACAGACATGGTATACCTGGCCTACAGATGCCAGCACTCCAAGGCTCGAATTAGGTTTTTCGATGTAGCAAGGTAGCGGAACCAAGTAATTGTCTAGTCTTGTAAAATGGTATGATACCTCTTTGGTATGATAAATTGGTACCAGAGTCATCGTTAACGTAAGTTCCATCCTTTCACAGCTTTTCAGCAGTATTTAAAAACATACAATAGATAAAAAATAGATATATCTGTACATCCACCTGTCAAATGTTCAGACAGAAATATTTTAATTTACAAAAATCATTTAGGTATGGAAAGGGTGTTTATAATAAACTACGTGTCTTAAAATACAAGTTAACTAACAATTTGTATAGTATAAGTTATTATTAATGTATTCTATAATTGTACATGGCATCGTTTATGCGACATTCCAATATATCCAGAGTTCTAATAAACGAAATTCAACATATTTAGTGTCAAAATTTATAGAAAAAAATAGCCATCATATTTGTCTCAAATGAAAATCCAAACAAAATTTTTGTTGAAGAAAAATCCAAATTTGACACATGTCAAATAAAGGAAATGTTCAAATGTTGTCATGAAGATCTTAGAAGGTTATACATATAACAGACAAGAAACAACAAGAGGCAGTCCAAAATTGTAGGTAGAGCACTTCACGTCGTCTTGTTTAAATGGCTATTTTCTTTTCAGTTAAATAAAACCTTCCTATAAATGTGTGATGATTTTCTCTCTTCTTAGCTTTTATTTTTAAATCTCCTTTGCTAATAGGTATATTATAATTATTTTAAATGTCATAATGCGTCCTTATTATTCAATTCTATATATGTACAATTTCACTAAACTGATGTAGTAAATAATACTAAATACATAATGTACATATAAATCGTTTCACATTGTCATTACAATTTAATATCCAATTTGTATTAATTTATATTCTATAATGTGACTTGAACCGTCTTCTTCTCCTGTTTTTTGAATATGCATCATTGATATTTATATAGATTTCATTTATATAAATATAAAGTAACTTTGACAACTACAACATTGCGTTTTAATATATATATATATATATATATATATATATATATATATATATATATATATATATATATATATATATATATATATATATATATATATATATATATATATAAATTGTAGTTGAAATTTTATTGTTATAGTTCATTTTATAAAAAGTTTGTCGTCAATAAAATTGCTACTTTAATTCTCACCATTATTAAGTAGGCTCTCGAGTAACATTTAGTATAATCTGAGGGGAGGTAAAAAAATAACCCTAAAGTGCAGAAGATCAGAAGTGGAGCCCAGTGAGTGAATTTGTGGTTCACAATGAGTCAAACACACGTGCAGAGGCGGACACGTGCCAGAGTGGGTGGCCAATATTGAAAATTGCATAATTTGAATCATCAAGCACCCATATTCAGCTCTGTACTAAGGGATTAGCGATTCATTACACTATAAGGGGAAACTGCCGCGAATTGCTTGGTATCTAAAATATCGAAGTATTTCATGGTTTCTTTAAATATGCGCCAAATATATTAAATGCATAGAATATGATATTAACATTTAGGCACAATTAAAAAAATATCAACATATTTTCACATGATAATTTTTCAAACGTAGATATAATTAATTTCAAAATTATTATAAAAATTATAAGCTGTATTCTTAATATTTTAATAAAGTGGAAATAAGTGCAGCTTCTTGTATGCGAAACTTCGTCTTCTGGATATGCTCGTATATCAAGTCAAATCAATATAACATTTATACATTTATATATAATATAAATATTTATACATTTAGATATATATAAAATGTCTCCTGGTGAAGTTACTCTCCAACCAGTCTCACATCCTGGTGCAAATAACACCGTGGTAATTGAATGACTGGCAAAAGGACTGAGAAGCCAACTTAAAACAATTGTCACCAAAAATATACTCGTATCTATTAAAATGTCTAAATAAAACATAATAGAATTGCCAATTGGCGTAAAATACTCGTATTAGAACCTTGTTACATTATAATATGTACGTTTTTAGGAAATTATAATTTTATAATATAGTGTCAAATGCTGAGAAACTATTGGTCAAACTCCCCTTCGGAGGTAATCAGAAGCGGGAGCTGTATGTATTGTCCGCTGAACATGTCACATTTTTGATTATTAAAAAGTTTCCTAAAAGACTCTTTGTTTGACGGTATGTTTAAGTACATGTTAGTTTTGGATTTAAGGATTTTGGTTACTAGGGTTAATAGGTAATAGTACGGAAGAAAAATTTTTAAACAGAAAATAACGAATCGAAACGAAAAAAATACTTTAAATTTTCAATAGGTTTTCGAAATATAGGTAACGTCTGATAAGTATGGTAGTTTTTGTTTTATTGTAAATAGTGCATTATACTTCCTAATTTGCGTAATGTTGCTTTTGAACGGATTACCGGAAAGTTGGTATTTATAAATTTTTTTTCGAAATATTCCTGATGTAATCCTTTAGTGGTTCTATGTTCTATGTAGCATCTTTGGTGCAATGAAGATGTATCTACTGGAATTTGATATGAGGCGAAGATATTTATTTTATAAACCGTTGAGCTTGCTAAACGTTTGTTAAAGGTTTATCCAAATGAACTCTTAAATAGGTACTCCTCCTTTATTTGAATTTGTTTTCCCCTAATCGAAATAGGCGCAAAACAATTTCTATTGGTGAATTTGAATATTCCACTGGTCATAGTAGGTATCTACCTACTCCATAGCATGCACCATGTTAGCTTTTAAAAGTTGATTGGACGCATGAGTAAAAGGGCAATGTCATCAGCGCACATGGCTAGC
Organism: Tetropium fuscum; assembly: GCA_964058915.1. NCBI lineage: Eukaryota > Metazoa > Arthropoda > Insecta > Coleoptera > Cerambycidae > Tetropium > Tetropium fuscum. The sequence continues at coordinate 31,252 of CAXKVY010004551.1, read as the reverse complement.
TTGGTATTTTGTGTAAATTTTGAAATGGAAGTCGGAACAACCTACCAAAGAGGAGGAAATATCTTCAACCAAACAACCCCAACATGAGCAGAGGATGGCGACGGAGGGTAGAGAGGCTGAGCTGCTTACAGCCTCCAACTCCATCACCACCCCTAGTGGAAGTCTTTTACCCTCTAACCGAGAAGGAAACGACTACCAAATTCTTTGGACACCCCCCCTCCCTTGGACACCCCAATGGCGGATAGGTACAAATAATGTAGGAATAGTGCAGTGCCACCTTCAACAGTGCAACGCGGCAACGGCAGTCATATGCTGCCACCTTAACGTGGAGCAGAATGCATTGGCGCTAATTCAGGAACACTGGATAGTTAACACCAGAATATCTTGCTTAACAAGATTATATTGTTATTTTTAGCTCACCTAGAACAGAGAAACCGAGAACTATATTAACGGTAGTAATCTTAGTATAATTAACAGAAGTTGCACACCGACATTAGTTAACTATAGATGTCAAACTGTAATAGATATAACCCTGGATACATTGAATATATCCAAAACTGGCGTGTGCCTCTGAAGCTGCCGCGATATTGAATTTCGCGTCAATTGCCGTTACACATTTCCGATTTGTCAATGAGCGAACCATCAGTGTTTTATATCATTTCTATAGAAACGCTGAGACCTGACGCTACCATAAGTCCCTATATTATTAACCGTGTTGTCATTTATACGGTTGCACAAAAAATAGTGTGTATACCACGGCCGCGAAATTTTGTAAACAATTCGAGATTATTTCTCCTCGGCCTCGGCAATAATTTTTCTCTCGGTACCCGAAAAAGAATTTTGCAGTCTGAGTGTACAAATAACTAACATGAATGTGGTGTGCAGCGCGTATTAATAGTGAAACTAATCATATATCTCACCATAGAATGCAGAAATTCAGTAGGTTTTCATTATGAGCCATTTTAACTTCACAATTCACCAAATTACATCTATTGCATATCAAGTTCACTTACCTTTCACATTCAAATATTACGTATCTACTTACTAAGAAATCGCATTCTTAGTTTCTTTATAATTATTCATTAGAATATAAATCACTTTTCTTTTGTATTTTGTCAGCTATTTGATGAAACCTACCTAAATCTAGACTTGCGTATTCGGCATTTTTAATTTCTTTTTGCATATAAGGAAATTCATATTTTATTTTCTGAGAACCCCTCTTTATTTTAGGAGGGCTTCGACCCTAGATTTA
>CAXKVY010004551.1:0-25000 GCA_964058915.1 Tetropium fuscum | reverse complement strand
TGAAACTGCGGCTGTCGTATGCCTATAAGTATCACTACACTGGAAGTGGGAGTAACTACTAGTACTAGGACTTGAACAACTCGCACAACAAACACATATTTTTTTTCTAATAAAGCACAAAATAGGCACACGTGTGGAGCTATGCATAGCTTTGTACTTTAGTATTTTGTACTTATATCAGTAACCTACCACCTTGACTTGACGAATAACAATAATAGGTGAAATATATCAAATCGTCATATCAAGTAGGTATTTAGTATACTCTAAATAAATGTACTTAACACGCAGTTATATTTGAAATAAGGTTAAAGTTCTTAAATTAAGAATTATAAGTCTTCTGGTAAATTTGAACACAGCTTATATTAACTAAATACATATATTGGTCTGACATATTCAAAACAGTTTAATTTAAATACATATGTTATTGGGTATTAGTATATATTTTAAGAAAATTGTAGTACCTATCGGCTTAAATTTAACTGTATGGATGCAATGAACATATGTTTTTAAATTAAAGAAGATTATTCCAACGATAAGAATATTTTTATAAGACTATCTTATATTTTATATTAAATTATTTTGTTTTCAGTGCAGAGAGCGGATTTCTTTCTGTATTTATAACAGTTCTTAATATACAAATCTGAAGAGTTTGTATTGGGTTCACGTTCACATGTATTTAAAAAGTTATATTACCAAATCGACAATATAGTTATGTCATATGTACGTAGGCCATCATATCGACATCCTGAAAGTCCTGCGATCCCCTCTTCCACTCGGATGCGCATCCCCATATGACATCATATGCGGAAGTGAGCGTATGTATATGCATGAGAGCTGTATTACTGCTGTGTTACACTCCATCGGACTCCCGCACTACTCCGGAAGTCCGTCTAATGCATCCGCAGGCGACTGTCGAAGTTGACGCCGACATTTACGTTCAACCCTACAAGTTGGTTTTAATGCATGCCTGCTACATAATATTTTTATTGAATTAAATCCAACTTATCATATCACTGATAAGATGTGCATCCTGTTACCATTATGACAAAGTTGAATTTGATTGATGAAGTTTGTTTATACTTACGGTGACTACCTAGACCTCAGAATGTAGTACATGTAGTAGGTATTTTTGTCTGATTTTATATTCTAATGTGTTATGTTGACTACTGCGAATATTATATTCCATGTTTCATAATGTTACTACCAATGCTTTCTAGAAACATTTGTTCGCTGCGTTTAATATTACCCTTTTCGTACAATAACGGTAAATGCAATGAAATGAATATAAGCATGAAATGAATATACCTACATAAATTAATATCGCATAATTTTTCTGTTTAATAATTAGCAACAATAAGCAATACACAAAACATCTTTAGGTATAGTTACCTAGTTTATTAATATAAAAACTTACCGTTTTTAAATATTCAAAAACTCATCTATATAAAACAAATACTATAATTTTCTAAATTACGTTTATTAAACTAAAACACTTGTTTTTGTTTCTATAAGTCTCGCTTTTAAACCCAATCTTCGTGATCAAATACAGAAAATTGTCTATAGCCGTAATATCGTGGTGAAATTTGTATCTCAATAGCACGCCACGTTGGCGTACCCGCACCTAGTTCGGAAAATACATAAAAAAGATTATAAAAAACACGATAGATGGAATAATTAAAATTTCTATACTCCGTAGTTTTGATTTCATTCATTCTATAGTGTTCGTGTTTAGTGTAGTTGCATTAGAAATATTGTGTTTAATAATTGAATGACAACATATACCTTTAGACTAGATTAATCGAGCTGTAGGCCTTCTTCAAGCTCGCCTGAGGCCAGACGAGGTAGCGCGGATGGGTGTTTCCCAAAGTGGAGGTGCTTTAGGGAAAATGGACCCAGGACGTGGACGATGTACAATAGCACGTCAGGACAGATTTTTATTGTTAAGTGCTAGAAGGCAGGTGCCTTCAATTACAGCACCTGAATTGGTTACCTGAAGCCAATCTTCGTAGTCGACGACCACTCAGATGTCCACCTCTCTCTAGAGGCAATCACGCTGCAAGATTAGACTAGTAGACTAGTGCAAAGAATATCAAAGTTGTCATGCCAATGCTTGGACTACAGTTTTGTTCACTGATGAATCCCGATTTGGGTTTTATCCAGATTCTGGTCGGACACGAGTGTGGGGACGATCCGGAAATGTGGAGCGTTTAAGACACGTTCAGGAAATTCACACATACAGGGGCGGTACAATAATGGTATAGAGCGGAAAAATTATAGGCGACACAACCGACCTGGTTTTTCCAAATGCTTTCTTAATGGTCAACAGTATATGGATAGTATTCTTCAACCCATTATACCTATATATGCTGATGCTGTTGGTGAAAAATTCCGGATGAGGCCTCTTCCTCCTTATACTACACATATTGTAACGAACTGGTTGGACAACGAGGGAATTGAATTATTGCCATGGACCGCACAATCCCCGGACCTTAATCTGATAGTGCATGTGTGGGACATGCCTCAACCTATAATTGCTCCACTTATGGCCAACATGCATAATGCTTTTCGATTCGGGGAGCTTCTGACAACAGAATGGGCACGTTTACCTCAAGCGAACATTGACAATGTTATTTTGACTATGAGCAATAGGTGTAGAGCTCTACTAAACCAACGTTGAGGTCATACTCTCTGTTAATAATTTTATTTCAAATAATCGACAATTTTCTGTTTAGGTAACTTAGTTAACTAGGTTAAAACTAAGATTTTTACTTTATTTATTCCTTCGGAAATGTTTGGTTCCTTTCATGCAAAACATTAATTTTGTGGCATATTAGACATTTATGAATTACTTTAAAATTTTTTTCCCTAAATTAATTATAAAAAACACTTACGTCTCTTTATAAAAATATCCCAAGACATTTCCGATGGGTGTATATACGGAAATGAATCATTGAGAATTTGTATCTTCTCTAAGTTCTTTCGCCTTTATTGAGGCTCTTTAAAATTATGTACGATTTATGAAATTGGTTAGTTATACTTCAATTTATTATTAATGCCTGCTTGAACACTCGTTCATAGAAAATACCTAGTCTACTATTTATACTTGTTTTGATTTGAACATATTGATATATAAAAGCATTAGGTATACATTTATCTAGACGTTAAACTTTAAAATACGTAAAATCTATTAAAACAACTACTTTTACTATCTATATGCTCGAAAACATTAAATTACATATATAATAGAATTCATAGCCCTTTAAAGAGGATATAGATGAGTGATATAGAAATTGTATTAATATTTTTCGAAATTTCGAAAAAAAAAACATTTTCACCCCGGATTATATTTATTAGTTTTAACTTCTTTGGGTTACTTAGAGATCTGGGGTTTTGATAACTTAGAAATAAACCATTGCACAGAGTCCGCAATAGAAATATAGAAGACTTAGGCGTATCTCAAACACTGAGCTGCTTCAGTTTTTTTAAGGTCAGCTGGCCTAAAGTCAGAGACTGAAGGTTTTATAATAAATGAACACCCTGGTTCACCGAAGCCGCGTGATGGGTATAGAAAATGCATTTGCTGTCAGCTTGTCCAGCACATGCAGTCTCTGCCTATATCCATCGACATAACGCGACATACGAGTGCTGTATTACCATCTACGGCTCTCTTACGGTATAAATCAGACACCAGTGTTGCCCTATGCTCCGGGGGATATTGATTCCGTTTTGGGGAATACTGGAACTATTAATTGCCCACCGTCAGGCAGATAGCATGAGCCAATAAGCCTGAGATAGTCCTCCTCGACCACCAACTCAAGACGATGTACGTATAGAGTTGTCGGCCTCGGTCGAAACGAACATTGTCTTAGGGGAAATAGGGGAAGAAACGGACAAAATATCGAGATTTACTCTCCGAACTCCGCAGGCTGTACCCGAGTTATTCTGTGAAAATAGCGGTTCTTATTATTGGCTCTCTCGGATGTATGCGTCAATCACTGCTCTCAGAATTGAAAACCATATCGGCAATTCGGCATGCCGTCAATCGGTAGAAGTCATAGCTGGGACGATGCTGAAGGCCGTCATACTTGGATCGTTGCGTCTATCTCAGAACACATGAGTTGCGGCCGCAATGACCGCGTACCCCGCGGACGGGCGAGTGGTCGTTGAGCAACGAGGCTGGCGGGACTCTTTGACCAGTCGGAGGCCAGCGGGGAACGACCAATACCAAAAAATATTTCAATATTTTTTTAAAGGATAAATTTCACCTAGGTACCTATATAAAAATATATAATTTGCCTATATTTGGTCAAACCGTTTTTGATACAGATATATTTAAATATGAAAATCATATGTAGCGAAAATCCAAACTGCTCTGAGAAACATCCATTGCTGATTTCTGTTGATCTGTAAAATATAATAAAATAATATAAACTACAAAATGGGCTATCCGGAGGCAGATGAACATGGAATAATCCGTTTATTTTATTCAAATGCTAATAACGCAACAAGAACTGGAATTGAGTATCATCGGTAGAATCCTGAGAGACATACGCTGTCTAGAAATACGATAACAAAATGTTGTTAACAGTAAGTCCTACAGAGGAAAAAAGAACTGTTGTAAGAAAAGAAGAAGACTTATATGTTTTACTTTTCTTTGAAGGTAAATTTACATCACTCGTTTCCGTACAAGTATTTTTTGACCAATCATGACATAAAATATATAACATACTATAAAAATACTGTTATAGTATGTTATATGTTTATTTATAGTATGTTATATAAGAATTTTAACATACTATAAAAATATAAACCATATAAGTATATACTGGTTTAAGATATAACGCAAGAATACATGAGGCTTGACTTTTGCCAAGAAATATCAAGGCATATTGAGGAATATATATATAAATATTTTTTAATAAAATTGTATTCACAGATGAGGCAACTTTTACAACGGCAAAAATTTTTAAGAAAAATAAACATTTCTCTTCACGCAAAGTACCCATAAATCTCAACCTGTTAAAATATTTAAAAGTTAGTATTGATCATAATTGATAATTAACCGATTATTAAGAATAAAAATGATTACCTCTAAGTTATAGGCTATAACTAATTAAATAGAAGTATATGAATGTGCCTAATATCTATTGAAATAAACACTATAAAGGGCAGTATTTTGCTGTTCAAAGAAAGAATTTTATTCCAGAATTTCTCCGCCTATAAGGGAAACAACAGGCGTGATCTGATAAACCAGAACGGGAGTTGAGGGAAGCAATTATTATTAGCACTCTTCCTGTAACCTAGTAAATCACCCAGATAATCAGCTATGGCCCGGATTTATCATTTAATATTATGACAAATTATAACTAATTCTACAGTAATTTACTTTTACAGAACATTTACCTAATTCTGTATTTATCATATTCCTACATCTAATGGAGCGTGTAAAATATATGTACCTACCTATATATTTTCTTCACACGTAGTCTCCAAACCATGAAGGCTCCCGCCTAACCTACTTTAAAAATACATCTATATTAGCTTTTGTCGAAAGTTTCATAAAAATATGTAAGGTGGTGTGTCAACGAAAAATATAATGTGACATAATTACCTAGGTACGAATAATTACGGATGCTCAATATTTGATATTTGGTTATGAAGAAAATCAAAATACGAACATGTAAAATGCTTACGCAAAAAGCAGACATATGGACAGTAATATATATCTTTAAGCTCATATAGGGCGATACATCAGATAAGTTAAAGCAGGAAAAAATGCAAAGGGTGATTCCCCGCAGATTACATAGTTTGCAGTTTGGATTTACAACCTATATCACCCGATTTTTATGGATTTGTCAGCTTTATATGTTTATATACGGTATTACATCTTCATAAAAATCTATTTCTCTCATAGAGAAGTGAAATTTTGAATATATATATATATATATATATATATATATATATATATATATATATATATATATGCATATATATATATATATATATATATATATATATATATATATATATATATATATATATATATATATATATATATATATATATATATATATATATATATATATATAATTTTGGAGGGTTTATCTTGGGATAGTAGCAATAAAATGACTGATTAGATTACTTGACGTTTCGGTCCCTTTCTTGGGCCTTTTTCAAAAGTATTTTATTTTGTGACATATTTGACATAGGCAAAAAGTTTTAATTAATTTTTAAGGTTACTAGACTGCTCGATTAGTATCATAGGGAAGAACAGCCAAGAAACCCCACGAACTTAGGCTATTTTATATTTCATTATTATTCTAATTTTCGTTTTGTTAATATTATGTAGATATATTTATAGTAAGTACGTATATAAGTATATGTACGTATATGTACGTATATAAGTTTATATATAGAGAGAATGTTTTTTGTTAATTTATTTAATACTTTTATATTAACAGATTGTAGATTGTAGAAAGATGTTCTGTATCTTTCTTGTTATTACATGCATTAGGATTTTTTTGAATATAAATTGATTCCATAATTAGGCGTGTTTTATAATTTTGTTTTTTATTATTAACTTTAGTATTTTCGTAGATAAACCCTCCAAATATATATATATATATATATATATATATATATATATATATATATATATATATATATATATATATATATATATATATATATATATATATATATATATATATATATATATATATATATATATATATAAGATAGCAAAGAAATTAGAAGATATAAATATATTATATAATTTGTAACAATTTAACAATTTTTTTTTACGTTTTATTTAGAATGTGTTAAATAATGAATCTACTTACTTAATTACTGCCTACTAATCTACCCCCAATTATTATTTATACGATGATGTACGATACATATGCACGAAGCACTAATCTGCAAATTTTACGCTGTTATGAAATGAATACCTAGGTACCTTTACTTTCTTCGTGCATTCAGACTCCCATATTCTCCAACTCCAACATTCAGACTGCCATATGCCACTGCTACTCACGCCTATGGTACATCTCGACACAATCCTCCAATTATATCGTGGTGGTTGTCTCTCCTCCAGTGTAGAATCTCTGGCAGGTATCGCTTCCTTAATATCACCCCTCGCAATCACTTATTAGTCAAATTAACACCTTCCTAGCAATGTCCTGATGATTCCCTCTCCTCTCAGCTTGCCATTTTAAATCTTCATCCGCTTTTTTCTGTTTTATATCGCCAATTAATTTTCCAAAAAACTTGATGAAAGATTTCCTTAACAACCATTATTATGTTATTATGTCTATATATATATATATATATATATATATATATATATATATATATATATATATATATATATATATATATATATATATATATATATATATATAAATCTTCATCCGCTTTTTTCTCTTTTATATCGCCAATTAATTTTCCAAAAAACTTGATGAACGATTTCCTTTACAACCATTATTATGTTATTATGTCTATATATATATATATATATATATATATATATATATATATATATATATATATATATATATATATATAGATATATATATATATATATATATATATATATATATATATATATATATATATATATATATATATATATATATATATATATATATATATATATATATATATATATATATATATATATATATATATATATATATATATATATATATATATATATATATATATATATATATATATATATATATATATATATATATTTCATTGATCATTCATACTTGAATTTAAATTACCAATACACCAACACTTGCAGTGACGTTTTATGACATTAGTTTTTGACGGAACTCATTCTTAGATTACACAAACCTAGTCTACTATTTATATTTGTTCTATTTGAACATATTATATATAAAAGCATTAGGCATACAGTTATCCAGAAGATGTTAAACTTTAAAATGCATAAAATCTTGTTGAACCTATTGAAAAACAACTACTTTTTCCAACTATATGCGGGAAAATATTGAATTATATATACAATAGAGTTCTGAAGCATTCAAAGAGGGAGTGATACAGAAATTGCTTGCTTAGTCAAAACTAAAATCATTTGTTGGTTGTATGTATTAATTGTTTCTTCGAAAATTCTCGAAAAAAATCCAATTTTCACCCTGGATATATTTATTAGCTTTGAAATTCTTTGCTATTCATATTTATTTTGTGAAAAGTAATCTTGGGTTTGTAGCATTTCATTACATAGAAATAAGCAACTAGACGAATAAGAAAGAAAACACACTTACCAGTACTATATCTGGACACACATACGGAAATGAATCACTATGCATATGAAAACGAACCACTTAGAAGTTGTACAAGTTCTTTCACCTTTCTTGAGGATCTTCAGAGCAGTATACGATTTATTTCATTGAAATAAATCGTATACTGCTCTGAAGATCCTCAAGAAAGGTGAAAGAACTTGTACAACTTCTAAGTGGTTCGTTTTCATATGAATAGTGATTCATTTCCGTATGTGTGTCCAGATATAGTACTGGTAAGTGTGTTTTCTTTCTTATTCGTCTAGTTGCTTATTTCTATGTAATGAAATGCTACAAACCCAAGATTACTTTTCACAAAATAAATATGAATAGCAAAGAATTTCAAAGCTAATATATATATATATATATATATATATATATATATATATATATATATATATATATATATATATCTGGAATTTGTCCGGAGTGATCAGAGATCCGCTGCACTTACCCGGCAGTGTCCGTTTAAGATTCCTGTAACAAATCTCAGTTTACCCCTGGACATTGCCAGATAGTTCCTTGCCGTCTCTTTGCTGGGATATCTCAAGAGATTTCTGACCAGCTGACAGCTACTTGTTTCATCCCATAACGTCTTAAATTTTTGTGTGGGTGTTTTCCTTTATTAATTGGAGTCTTGCTGCAACTGGTAGTGCTGGTAGTGTACTTGAAGGACCAGGCCCAAGGATACTCAGGCTAGCTGCCTTCTTGGCCAGTTTGTCAGCTTCTATATTGCCGTTGCATTGTGAGTGTCCTTTGACCCAGCACAGGCATATGCTATTCATCTGACATGCTCTCACAAGTGCTTGGTGACATTCCCATGTTGATCCTTTAGTCATTTTATAATTTTTCAGGGCCAGTAGTGATTGTCTACTATCCGTGCAGATTCTTATTGTCTTGCCCGTTATTTCTCTGCGAGCAATCTCTTGTGCGGCTATGGTTATACCAGCGAGTTCTGTTTGTACTACACTGGCATTTTTATGCATAGTACAGCTGCATCGGAGTCGCAGATTCCTGGAATATATACCACAGCCTGCTCCATCCTATTTCTTTGATCCGTCCGTGAAGACATAGTTTACACCTTCAACGCCGGCCTCGTCTTCACCAGTTTACACCTTCAACGCCGGCCTCGTCTTCACCAGTAGTATGTATGGTGTAAGGTTTGTCAAAGACAAGCCGAGGCGGAATACCATCTGCACATGCCTGTAAAAGGGGTATCTTTCTGACAGCCTAAGTCCACAGGCGGCTTCTGGTTTGGCCACAGCTCGCGTTTGGTAGCATGCCAACGGATTTAAGGCGAGTCATGGTAGTCAGAGCCACTTCTTCTTGATGTAGGTCTAGCGGTGGAAGACACAGTATTATCTCCATTGCTCTCGTTGGTGTTGTTCGCATGGCTCCGGTTATGCTCAGACAGGCAACTCTTTGTACCTGGCATAGCTTCAGTTTTGCTGTTATTTGTTGACCCTTGGGCCACCAGACAACAGCTCCATAGGCCAACATTGGTCTTATGATAGCAGTGTAAATCCACAGGACCACCCTGGGTTTCATTCACCAGGTTTTCCCTACGGTCCTGCGACACTGCTCGTATGATATGTAGGCCTTATTTATTCTTCTTTCGAGGTGAATATTCCAGTTTAATTTAGCATCGAAAGTTACCCCCAAGTATTTCACGTGTGGTGCAAAATTTAGTGCTGTGTTTAGGAGAACAGGTGCTCTCATTGGCTCCAGTTTTCTTTTCCTTGTAAAGAGTACCATTTCCGTCTTCCTTGGGTTGACGGATAGGGCATACTCCTCACACCAATTTTCGATTATTCTTAGGGCCATCTGCATTCTCTGACAGAGGGCTCTTTCGAATTTTCCATTAAGCAGTATCGTTAAGTCATCTGCGTATGCAATTGTGTAGAATCATTCCACGTTGAGGTGGTTTAGGAGGCTGTCAAGAACCAGATTCCATAGCAGTGGTGATAAAACACCTCCCTGCGGACAGCCTTTCGCAACCAGTCCTCTTATGACAGTGTCTCCTGCACTGATTTGTACGGCTCTTTTAGAGAGCATGTTGGATATCCAGCTGCTCACAATATGAGGAACGTTCCTATGTGATAGGGCCGCTGTAATTTTAGGAAAGGTGGTCTTGTCAAACGCACCTTCTATATCTATGAAGACACCCAGGGTGGATTCCTTATGATCCAGGGATTTCTCAATCCGACTTGCTACCACATGGAGAGTAGTATCGGTGAATTTTCCTGGCGTGTATGCATGTTGGTTAGGGTGCACGGGATTATTAGTCAATGTTACATCCCTCAGATATCGCTCACATAGCTTATCCATTGTCTTCAGTGGAAATGAAATTATTCTAATAGGACGGTATGCTTTGGGGGAGGAAAATAGTCTATCCTCCCTGTTTTTGGTATGAACAATACTTTTACTTCTCTCCATGTCTTTGGGATATAGAGGTGTGCTAAGCACATCCTAAACATCCCAACCAGGTGCGGCAATAGTTTATCCAGGCTCCACTGAAGTAGTGCTGGATATATGCCGTCGATGCCCGGCGATTTGAATGGGGAGAAGCTCTGTATTGCCCATTTGATTCTGTCTTCACTTACAATTTGGTTGGCGGTTTGCCAGTCCGAATTTGTTGGTTGGGTGTCGACTTCACTTGGCCATTCCCTTCGATCTGTTGTGACAGATTCAGGGAAGTGAGTTTGCATGAGCAGCTCTAAGCTTTCGCAGAGGTTATTGGTCTTGGTACCATCGACCTTGGTTTCTTTTGTGCTTTAACAAGATTAATTTCAAAGTTAATCTACCGGTGGTCTGCCATTGTGACAATGTCAGGCACATGCCAGTTTTGGATTGATTTGGATATATTCAATGTAGCCAGTGTTATATCTATTATAATTTGACTTCTAGATTTTACAAATGTCGGTTCGCAACCTCTGTTAATTATACTAAGATTACTACCGTTAATATAGTCATAAAGTGACTTACCTCTTGCATTGTTGTCTGTACTGCCCCAGGTCACATGGTGTGCGGTGGCGTCACAGCCCATGATCAATTCCCAGTTTTGGGAGTGGAAGTATGCCATCAGTTCCTCCATTTCCCTAGTCGGTGGTAAACCGCCCTGGTCTTGGGGGAGGTAAACTGATGCCACAACAATAGCTTTTGGTTTGCCGACAATTATACATTCCACCTTCGCTGCCGTCGTTTCCCTCTCGGATTGAGGGGAGATGTCCTCCTTATATATATATATAAATATATATATATATATATATATATATATATATATATATATATATATATATATATATATATATATATATATATATATATATATATATATATATATATATATATATATATATATATATATATATATATATATATATATATATATATATATATATATATATATATATATATATATATATATATATATATATATATATATATATATATATATATATATATATATATATATATATATATATATATATATATATATATATATATATATATATATATATATATATATATATATATATATACATATATATTATATATCTTTTCCATAGAAATCGATTCCAAAGATATTCAAAAGACCGCCTTCACTGTCGAAAGTGACACTTTGATTTCGTTCGTATACCATTTGGCCTCGCAAATGCTCCATCGACATTTCAAAGTGTAATAAACAACATCTTATTAGGTATACAAAACGAACAATGCTTAGTGTACGTTGACGACATAATTGTTTATTCCCAGACAAGAACATATCTCGACTAACAGAAGTTTGTAAAAGACTACAATGGCAATTCAAAAATTCAACCGAAAAAATGTGAATTTCTTCGGAAAAGTTGCATATCTCGGACATCTCCTTACAAATGACGGCGTAAAACTAAATCCTTTCAAAGTATTTTTTTTTCAAAACATGTCCTCCACCAACAACAAAGAAATAAATAAAATACGACATCGAAATAATGTACAAGCCCGGAAAAAACATTTATAGCAAACGATTTTTATGCTTTTGTCAACCTATATAAAAACAATATCTCTTATAGATTATTGGTAAATAATATGAACTTGTAAAAGATACTTTTAAAGTAAAATTATGTTCATTTCTGCTGGTCATTGTATTTTATTTAACCAAAAATGTTTCCTACATATTCAATGTTGCCTACAATTACCCTCACATTAAGAGTAATTGTACGTTATACATATTTTTGTACGTTACACCACTCATATTTATTTTCCAACTCCAACATATCCTAATATCAGCGCTTCCAATCACAGCTAAGCTGTCAGCAATTGTCAAAATTAGGACTGTTTGGACTTTAGGAGCCCTACGTTTCATATACAATTTTACAAAGCTACGACTTGAGATAGAGGTTCTTAGCTTAATAATAGTCACTGTTTTTGGAAAAAAAATTGCTTTTGTTTCATCCCCAGTCACTTGCCGAAACTACCTTACTACTGAGTAGATTCGGCCAAATGCAAATGCATATTGTTGGAAGTGCATTGTTTTTTTAAAATTTTTTTGAGATCCCATTACTTTCTGTAGCGTAGATAATGAAGTTTGTTTTGACACTGATATAATTTATTTTCTGCATAACACTTTATCTTTCTTACAAAAAGGCAAAAGTAGCCAAACGCCCAACCGTCTCCCCTAATACTTTTCTTAAAGCGAACGTAACTATAATTAAGTATATGGAACTAATTTATATTTATATTACATATTTTTAATATTTTTCTCCTTATTTGTACGCATCAATACATTGTTGAAGTATTTCTTGTAGTATAAAAAATTCACTATTTATTTTTACTCTTTAATTTGCCTTGCTTTTGTGATCGCTCAAAATAGACATGCTTTTAGTTTTAACATTTAGGGTGTACATACTAATTACTCAATTAATTTTCAGCTTGCTAGGGAAGGTACTGTTTTATATGCAAACATGGGTGGTAAATATTTAATGATTTCCTCACTTAACTTAATTGTCTGTGCTTAAAATATATTCCTTTCTCTAAATTATCTAACATAAATGGCTTCTAGATGTTCATAAGCATTTGAAGATACCTACGAGTATCTTCAGACGACTTTTTTAAATTAGTTACATTTGTAGAATTATTTTTTACGTGTTAATTGCCATTTAGTTTATGTATGTATATGTATATATATTTATATTATATATATATATATATATATATATATATATATATATATATATATATATATATATATATATATATATATATATATATATATATATATATATATATATCATGTAAAATTAATTTCACGTCATGATAGAAACAGTCATAACATGAAAATGATAAAGCAGATGCACAACTGAATATAAAAATCGACGTGTCGGAAGATAATAATTTTAAAATACCTTTAGTTTGAAAATAAATAATGTATTCCTTATTTTATGGACACACTATTGACACAGGCCCGCAAAGATATACTGGACAGTAAATAAATGTTATTTTGAATCATCTTGAAATTAATTTGATATATTGAAAATAATGTTCATTAAGAAATTATGTAAAGGAATTTAGTAATGTATAGCGCAAAATTATTTTATTTTCTTTCTTCATATACGCACCATATCATAAATGTAAATGTAAACTAATCTTAATTTTGCAATAAAATGTACCTATTTAATTTTACCAAATATGGTGGATACATTAGTCTTAGCAATATAATGCGCAAGGGGTAGTATATTTATCTATAATAAATGGCCATCTTTTATAATATATTTTTTGAATTAATTACATAGGTTGATAGCACGCAACGTACCTACTGCTTTTGATAGCATTTCTATTAATATGAGAGAGAACATATGATGCTCGTTTCTGAGATGAGATATAACACGATAACGCAGGCATAATACTGTTTATCACTGCCTCATTTACTACACCCATTCATTATGGACTTTATTAAATTACTGACAACCATACATTAGGGAAGACAGGTAGCGATTTTAAAGCATTATTATTCTAATTATTATACTCAGTTTCGAAAATAAATGAGAGTGACTCAGACAGAATTTCAATGGCCAAGACGAAGATAGCTGCACTGCTTTATTTTAACCGTGGAAGACGAAGACACTCTCATTTATTTCCCAAACCGAGTATAGATTCAACGAGTTACATATATTAGGATAATCGATCTAAATTAGGGGTTGACACAATGTTTACATTTGAATTTTTTGTAGGCCTTGAATAGATATTATTAAAAATTGTGCAAATAGGATATGAAATCTACTTGGTTCAGCTAGATAATAATATAATATACGAGTATAACAAAAAACACATAGGCACAAAATAAATAAATTTTGTAAACTGTCATATGTATTAAAATATCTCATAATCGAGGCATGTTGCTACACATGGTATACCTACTAAAAATATATTTACATTTCCATTTTCGCAAATCGTACTGAATTCTACTGATTCTCACCATTGGATAATCCCTAATATCGCACTAGTCAGTATACTAACCAGGATGGTTAGTATACTGACCATGGACTATGCCCTAATGACTAATAAAATTTTAACACGTTTTACTGAATATTGAATCTTATGATAATACAATCAGTCGCCATACCTACGTGCTGTGGACAGTTAAAGCGCACATATTTTTTATCTATACGCATTTTATTTGCCAAAAGTGATTTTTCAAATAACCACATTATCTCGAGAGACTTGTTTTCATAAAAAATATTGGCCATAACTTTTTAGATAAAATCCTATTGAGTTCTATTTGTTTGGAGTTACACTGCTCAGAACCGATAAATCTCATCAAAATCTCCCGAAATATTTTAAACTGTGACCTACTATAACACGTTACTAAAGGTAAGGCGATTTTCTTTTCAATATTTTTATAAATTATTTTATAATATATATTTATAAATTATTTATAGATTAATAAAATTTTGCTTTTTGATTAATTCTAACATTAATCTGTGTAGAATGATATAATGTATATTTTAATAGTGTAACGAATAGTGTTTGCCGCCAGATGCCGCACCAGATACCGCTTAGTATTAACCATGCAGACAGCCAACTTTCCCGGCACTCTGGACTACACTAATATGTTGCTGATATGAATGGTGCATGCTGGAAGATGGTCGTATCATCTAATACATGGATCAAAGTTACAAGGTATTCTTCGCCGTGTGTTTCTTCTACATCCGCTGATGGAGAACAGCTGCACGATGAACCTTCTATACGTCAATAATTATCAGGACAAAAGTATTTCATATGCCTAATATAGAAAAAAAAGGCGATTTCATCAAAAGTAACGATTCCATAGCTAGTCCAATCCACCAAAATGACACCACAAAAAATACAGATTTGTTGGAATATTCATCCGTCTCCGAACTGATTGAAGTGGAACTCGTAAATGTGGCAGCTGTAAGTGAAAACGGTTGTTCTTTATAATTTGGAAATTTTCTAGGATATTTGGAAAGTCCCCCTCAAGTTTCTTCAAAAACGTTGTCGTCGATGTTCCGACATAGGTATATGCAGTTGAAGAATCCAATGAATCAACTTCACTATATATGTGAATAACTACTGTCATAATTTTCTTGACCCTTATCCTTCTTCGTCCTTCCATTTATAAACTGAAACCATTTCATAAAAGATAACTATTTTACTTTGTCTTATAATATGTATATATATATATATATATATATATATATATATATATATATATATATATATATATATATATATATATATATATATATATATATATATATATATATATATATATATATATATATATATATATATATATATATATATATATATATATATAATAATGTTTATTTGCATAAATAGTAGATTATAAAATATGAACAATGTATATATGTATATACATGTTAGACAGTATTATTAACTAGCTAAATCTGAAAACAAACAATTTAAATTCATAATAATACGCCACAATAATAAAGTACAGTAAATACTTATAAACACATAAAATTACAAATAAACAAATATACTCAATAAGTGACTTAACACTTGTTTTGAGGTAAGATAAAATAACTAAGATAAAATAGAACTAGGATAAATAATATAATATGATACCACTAGTATGAATTACAATATAGTGTCACGAGTATTTACAATTTACGAGTGGTTACGAGTAGTACGAGTATATACGAGTAGTTAGTACAAAAATCTCAACGTTTCAGTTATAAAGATTATAAGGTAGGTAAGTTAAGAAAAGTAATTGTGAAATATGATTCTTGGCTGTTGAAATATGTAATGTTTAAGTTTTTTTTGTATGATGTAATATTAACCGTATTTTTAATTTCGACAGGAACTGTGTTATAGATTTTAGGAGCTAGATATTCATAGGATCGTTGTCCAATAGATGTTACCATAAAAGGTATAGTATGGAGGTGTCTTTGTCTAGTATTGTAGGTATGACCCGGCAATGATATGTTATTTTTTACCAGGTGATAATTTATGTTGAGATTGTAATAGTACAATTGTCTAATATCAAAAACTTGTACTTGTGTCTTTATATAATAGATTACTAGGGTGTGTTAAGTCTTTATGTAGTAATATTCTCAGGAATCTTTTCTGAATCCAGAGGACGTAAATGAGTTTTAAGTGCACTGCCTCACGCTAATATACTGTAGCGCATATGGCTTTCCACCAAGGCAAAATAAAGTATTCTTAATTGTTGTATGTTATTTCGTAAGTATTTAAATCTATAGAGTATCGTCTGTAGTTTCCTTATAGTATATTTTACATGTTTATCCCATCGTAAGTGCCTGTCAATGACAACTCATATTTTATTTTTTTTTTATTAAGGAGGTTTATTTATTTTTATAATTTATATATTGTGTTCTTAGTTCTATATTATTGGGATTTATCTTTACTGTTGTGAACATATCATTCTTTTTGTTAATAGAAGTTACTAAAGCATTAGTTATCCATGTTGATTTCTTTGTATATTTTCTTTTATTTTTAATGACTGTAGTACATTTGTCAATAGTTTCCATTGTTATATTAATAAATTTATTTGTTGCAATGTCAATGTCTGGTTCATTATAAACTGATTCCCAAGAGATTTCTTGAAAACGCTTCTGCAAGTTTGTGTAGTTAATAGTACTACTTAATTGATAAATATTTTCTGGCTCTTTAATTTTTTGTAAAACTATTTGTAATATTATAGGGTAGTGATCAATGATATCTGGTTCTATTATCAATGGTAAGGTAAAATCTATGTTACTTATTTCTTTACATTTAATAAATATATGATCTAGGCATGATTTGGTATTTTGTACTCTTGTACTCTGGTGAAGTTATTGATTGTAGATATATAGCCAAACTCATTGAGGATGTTTAAGTACTCAATTGCATTTGCACTCAATTACTCAGTCGAAATCCTGAAGAATATCAATATTTAGGTCACCCACAAACAAATTATAGTTTTCATCATTTTTATTCTCGACTTGCAAATAATTTTGCAGGTGATTGTTGAATACATTTACACTAGAGCTTTAGTTTCACCTATAGGAATAACACGGCATGTATATTGTAGATTCGATTTAATATATGCAACAACACCATCGTTCTGATTTATATTTCCCTGATTGTATATCATATCATATTCATCTAGGTTATATAAAGTTGTATCTTTTATGTTCCATGTTTCTGTCAAAATAATACAGTCAAATTTTGTACCTATGCTCTTTAGAAATATTTTGAACTCATCGAGATTTTTATTTATGCCTCGTATGTTATTATGTATTATTTTAAAGTTTTCTATGTTCTTCGTTGATTTTTTTATTGCGCCGGTATTGAGGGTCTGAGAGCTTGAGCTACCAATCTCAATTCCGTAGTTTATATATATATATATATATATATATATATATATATATATATATATATATATATATATATATATATATATATATATATATATATATATATATATACATATATATAGGTATATATATATATATATATATAT
Organism: Tetropium fuscum; assembly: GCA_964058915.1. Taxonomy (NCBI): domain Eukaryota; kingdom Metazoa; phylum Arthropoda; class Insecta; order Coleoptera; family Cerambycidae; genus Tetropium; species Tetropium fuscum. Next base: position 6,706 of record CAXKVY010004551.1, on the reverse strand, counting down.
ATATATATATATATATATATATATATATATATATATATATATATATATATATATATATATATATATATATATATATAATATATATATAATAACTTATTATTATTACCATTTTTTCAAATACGTATGTGCAATCTATCCTAACTAACACGAATACGATGAAAGTTAATACGATGACGCTATGAATACGGTAAAGTGGTGTCACAGTGGTCGTTATTTTAAAGTTCCTGTGCTTGGCCTCACTTTAAAAAAAAATTTAGAAAAGTCAGACATATGTAATACGTTGAAAATGGAAGATGTTTATTACTGACTATAAGAATTATAGACACGTCTATAACACAGAATCCTAAAAATTGCTCGCTTTCCATAAATTAACGTTAAGGTATTGGTTCCGGTTATCGCCGTTAGACAGTGGAGCCCCGCTAACGTTATTAGCGTTAAGGTATACTCTTACACAAATGCGCATACTCATAAGTCAATTAACGTTACCGTATTTTACGATTAAGAATCACGAGACATCTAAACATTATTCGTAACCTAGTTGGGTTTTACAAGTTTTTTTACATTAAATACCCTAAGGCCGAGTCTGCAAGGAGTATGATACAGAATGTTTCTCATTTTGTGGTTTTTCGTTAGTTTATTCTTGTACCTGAAGACTCTTCTTGGTGAAGGTGAAGATTCCAATTCTTTTCGATCTTTTTTATGTTTACTAGTTTATGCATCTATAGTTATAGGTACCTATAGGTATCTAGTTTTACGAGTACATTTTAGTTAAACAAATACTACGATTTTCATTTAGAACCTATTTGTTTTGTTATATAAGGTGAGTCATTTTTTAGACAAAATTTAACAGGAGATAGAACACATGTTCTTAAAAAGCAAAATTCCTATAAACATATGGCCGATATAGCTTCCTAAGGAAGATACAGGGTGTTAAAATTTCATTTTTTTTACATTAATGTGTAATATTTTCTGAACTGAATGATATATTGACTTAATATTTTACACATATCTTAACATGTACAGGATCAATAGATATGTTTTATTTTTCCTGTCGAAAATACTATAGTGGATGTTACTTTTTTAGGGTAATGAGGCTATTATGCTTAATAGAACTTTTTTGTCGTACGCCACTGACATTATCTGATACATATGTCTAAAATAACGCTCCCTTAGTAACAATTTTGATCTCTTGTAATTTTGCTCTAACTGCTACAGTTTTCGATATATTGGCCGTTGTTTCTCTGATAGTGTAATGTCATTATAATTTTTTTTCTTGAATTTTCGTTATGACTTATAAACGAAGGCTTAGTTTTTTTCATGTTTGGAGAATAATGCCTATTAATTAAGGCGCATAAAACAAGCGATAAGAATGTTCAAAAACTTGCACAGTGGCGGAGTGGAAGTGGTGCTCAACCACTTTCTTAAATAGAACTTCTACGCCAATGACTACTTTTTTTTAAAAAAACTGTTAGTTTAAAAGTTTTATTAAACTGGTGTATGTACCTATTTACGTATGTACCTCAATTTTCGTTGTTTTTTGCTAAATAATTTCCATTTAAAACTTGCGCATTTGTAACTGTACGTAATAAGTTCAACAAAATATTATACTCCTTGGAAAATAAGTACCAAGTATTACATGTCATATTTTGAAACGACAGTTTAACATATTACAAGATCATCTACAAACAATTTTGCCGACGGAACAACCGTGGACGAGATAGAGAGCGTATATTGCGGGAATTTAATAGGAACCCAACGACAAGTACTAGAAGTGCTGCTGTTGCTCTTGGTATTGCCCAAAGCAAAATTTCCCGGGTTTTAAAACGGGATCACAGACGCCCATATCATTTGCAACCTGTTCAAGGTTTATGTCCAGGTGTATTCTCATCCAATATACTGTGGACTGATGCATCCTGTTTTACTCGTCTGTATGGTATAATAAATTTTAACAATCTGCATGTATGACATTAAAACCCACATGCCATTCGACCAAGGAGTTTTCAACATGAATCTGGTACAAATCTCTGGATTGGAATTTACGGTAACCACGTATTTGGACCTTATTTCTTGCCACAACGTGTAAATTTAGAAAATTTCTTACAATATTTAAAAGACGAGCATGGTAATATATGGTAAGACATTCCTTTGAATTTAAGAGGACAGTCTTGGATTTAGCTTGCCATTTCAAACAGGTTCAAAGTCGTGACGCCACATTCTACAATTTACAAACGACGAGAAGACGGCTTCGGTTGGCTACGGGATATTCCAGCACTCGATCGCTTGTTTTAATAGTTCATTCAGACGCTTTCCGACGCAACGCCTACTGAATATTGTAGACTGTAACTTCACAGCTCGTTTCGGGCCGCGTCAATATTATTGCTCTTTATATCCTTCATTCTGATCGCGCGGAATTAGAAATCTTGTTTTTTTGTGATGTACACGTTTTTTACAATGTTACGCTATGTTTTTTTAGAACCATTTTTATATATAAAATTTTAGTCATATTCCCTATTGTTATTAATTCCTCAATTCTTGTTAATTAAATATTGTTATAAATTCAAAAATGTTTTTTTATAATTTATTTGCAGTACATTACTTGGAAAGAGATAAAGAATAAGAGATTTCGGCGTACCCAATACATATATACCGAACAATGCTCCAAAATGATGCATACCTTAACATACCTTTTACTTATTCCCGCCCCAACCCCACCTATAAGTTCAACTACTCCGCCCCAATGTGTTTTTCAAATAGGTACCCTAAAAGATCATCAGCCACTATCTAATCCGTTGAAATAGAAACATATAAGTAGTACCCACATTCAACGTTGCCAGGATATGTACTGGAGAGTACGGGTTCGAAAAATGTTTGATATCATGAAACGATGAAAGGACGAGTCGTGGCTATAACATCTCTAACAGATGTTATTTTGCGCTTCCATATTATCTAATTTAACCCTTAGTAATTATTTTAGGCATAATTCTCAAAACAAATTACCTGACAGCCATTTACTCTTCTTACCATTTACTGTTCTTAAGTATATTGAAATGAGTATAACATACGAGTATAATATAAGTGGTCCTCCTTAGTTCGAATCACTAAGGCACACTACTGTCTGCTCGTTGGACTTTATATAAAATGGTGACCCACGCATAATTCTTTGTTATGTGGTAATATCAACATGATTACTTTTTACATGAAACGATGATGGATTATCAAGTCCCCAAAACTTTAAACTGGCAAAAGATAAATAAATCTACCATCAATTACATCAGATTATAACATGCTATAGAATAATCGCTATTACTCTAACTAAACTATTCCCAAAGGCAAAAGTAAGAGTTAATAGAGCCATTAACTAGCGACGATATCCTGACAGGATCACAGTAACCGACTGTATGAACTTATGCAGATCGCGAGCCGAAGTAACAGAAATAGGACCAGGGAAGTGCTATCTAATATTGCGTATGTAATCAATGTAAGATTAGCAGGGGTGTTCACTCCAACTCATCACCCTCTTATCTCTCATATCTCCCCAGAGAAGTTGATTCCCATATTGGCACGACAACATGGCTTCGGTGTAATACGGTGGTAGATGGGAAAAGAAAATGTGACTGCTTTAGTCGAGCTACTATGTTAACGGATATTGATATTAGTTGGAATACGTATATATTTATATAGGTACACGTAACATTACAGCATTTATACAGAAAACGGTATAATATTCAAAGCTTCAGTGTGGTATATTATATTTTTATTAAATTTATTTTTATTTTACACATATCTACATAACCTAACCCATTTTTAAATTGTACCTACATCGCTCTCGACGAGACCTTGACTACTTTCATAAAAAGTATACTCTTATTTTTTTGTATGTACCATATTTTTCGAGAAAATCAATATTGAAGAAATTCTAATATTTGTATGTTTAATGCACGCGTATTTTCGTTTTTTTACATTTAATTATCTTATAACTATTGCCTCTAATCATTTAATAGTTAAGAAATTGCATACAAAAAAAATATCATCAAGAAATTCAATGCAGCCTTTTTTTAGTATTTTTTTAAAACTAATCTAGAGTCCTTGTATTTTAATATGTTTGAATGCACGGTCAAAAATGAAACTGCTACTGAGAAAAAATGCTACTGAAAGAAGCGAATTTTAACGCATACTAGTAGGGTGTGAGTCGTACGAACATTTAATATTTTAATCCGAAACAAGATTACTTCCCCCCATTTTCGAGGATGCTGACCACGATAGCGGTGTTAGAATTTCTCATTGGAGTTACGCTACAGGGGCTAAACGTGCTTTATAAAGCTTCTCTGGGAGAAAAAAAACACTTTCCCCCCATTTTAGAGGATGGTGAGCATGGTGGTGGTATTGGATATCGCGTCCGCCCCCTACCAAACCCTTCACCGGCCAATACTCGCCTCTGAAAGGGGTGGATTTTTTTTCAAATATCAGCGGGAAACACATTTCCCACCGTTTTCGAGGATGCTGAGCACGGTGATTGTGTCGGATTTTGCTTTGGATCCCTATTAATCCCTCCACCGTCCAATACTCGCCCCCGAAATGGGTAATTTTTTTTTCAAATACACATTTTCCCCCTTTTTTCGAGGATGCTGAGCACTGTGGTGGGGCTAAATATTGGTTCCCACCATGGTCAGATTGAAAGTGTCAAGACATTCAATTTCTTTGGCACCAAAATTACCAATAATGGTAACTTCCAAGATGAAATAAGCTCAAGAATCCTATAAAGAAATAAATGCTATTAAGCCTATTTAAAATTAATAAGGAGCAGCATACTAAATAGAAAATCTAAGATCACAATCTATAAAATACTTATAAGACCAGTAGTAACCTGGATGTGAAACATGGACACTAACAAACAACTTTCACTTTACAATCTTCGCTGAGCTGCTGTTGTACTCTTATAGCTGCTGCCGAATCTGCCATTTTTACAAATTTTCGGGGTATTCCCAGGAGGGTTAAACTTTGCAACATTTTCTTCCTGTTTACTTTGTTGAATGCCAGTTTGAAATCTATAAAGAGATAATGTATATCTATGTTATATGCATAGCATTTCTCCTGTATTTGTCTTAACGTACACATGTGGTCTGTTGTTGATCTATTTTTGCTGAATCCACATTGGTGTTCGCCTAGTATTTCCTCTGAGTAGAGTCATTCGATTATGGATCACCCCTGATAATATTTTATAAGGGACACTAAGTAGTGCTATTCCTCTATAATTACTGCAGTTGGCTTTATCACCTTTTTTGTGTATCGGGAGGATAATTCCTAGTTTTCAGTCCTTGCGTCTCTTCTTGCTTCCAGATATGTAGTAGTAATTTATGAATTTGTCCCCATAGTTTCTCTCCTCCGTTCTTTATTAGGTCCGTTACTATTCCATCATCATCTGGCGCTTTACTGTTTTTCAGATCTTTTATTGCTTTCGTTACCTCTTCATACGATGGTAGTTCTACTTCCGGTTCTACACTATAGTATGTTATTTCATTCTCCACTTCCGGCTGCTGCTGTTCTCCTTCTAGTATCTCTTCAAAATATTCTTTCCATCGTCTAATTATATCTCACTTTTCCGTTAGGTTTCTTTCTGCTTTCAGATCTCTTATTACCTTCTATTATTTTTTCTACTTTTTTATTCATTTCTTCTCGCTTTTTTCTTCGACAGATTCGGTTTGCTAATCCTCTTTTATTGATATATTCTACCTGATTTGCTCTTGTGTTTTGTTATAGTGCTTTTGCCCATGCGTAATTTTTCACTTTCACAGCCTCTCTACATTCCTCATCATACCAATTGTTCTTCTTTTTACTTTCTTTTCCCACTACTTCACCGGCGGTTACTGTTATCGTTTTTTGATTAAGTTCCATCTCTCGTCTATACTTAGTTCCTGGTTCTTAGTTCCGGTTCTCGTTTTCTAGGAGTGTTGTTTCAATTTCTCCTTGGTAAATATGTTTTACGCGGCCATTTCGTAGTTTATCTACATCCCATTTTTTTGTTCTTTTCGTCCGTTCCGCATTTACAAATGATATTCGGTGTTTGTATCTGACTACTAGCAAATAATAGTGGTCTAATTCGGTGTTTGCCTCTATTGAGGAGGTCCATCTTTTTGATATTAGGATATGGTCTACTGGGTTCACATTATTAGTGTCTGGTATTCTCCATGTTCCTAGATGTATTTCTTTGTGTGGGAAGCATGTACTAATTACTTTCAAATTTTTGACAGTGGCAAATTGTGTCACTCTCATCCCGTTTCCGTTTGTGATTTCGTGTATCCTGTTTATACCAACAACGTCTTGGTATATTTCCTCCTTTCCCAGTTGGGCATTCAGGTCGCCTAGTACGATTAATGCATCATGTGCACTTGTTTCTTCGCACGTTTCTTGTAATTGCTCATAGAATCTTATTGTTTCGTTTTCGTCTGCATTTTCTGTCGGCGCATATACATTACCAAAAGTAATGTTATTAAACTTTCCTTTTATGCATATTTTACATATTCTTGGGCTGATTGGGACAAAATCAATTACTGACCAGGAATATTTCTTGACCACAATGAAGCCCACGCCCCTGCCCCTGCCCCTGCCCTGCCTGTCTTCATTTCCACTGTAGTACCGAGAGTAGTTTTGTTTATTTATTGATCCACTTCCTATTCAACTTATCTCTTGTAGTGCTGTTATTCCTATT
>CAXKVY010004550.1:0-20629 GCA_964058915.1 Tetropium fuscum | reverse complement strand
AGACTTAGTTGATTAAAAGACAAATAGTTATATAATTTCTATGAAACACTATACCCAACGAGGTAAAAATTAATTCTGTTATTTTCCCTGTCGAACTATATATTCATCCAGTAGTTCAGTGCTTCAAATGTTCGAGGTACTGACACACAAAAAGATTGTGTAAAAGCACTATTAGCCACTGTGGCAATTGCGGAGAAGAGCACGAAAAGGAAAATTGTCCTAATGATTTTCAATATTGTATGTACTGTAAAAGTAATGATCACGGTTCTGTTGCAAGATCATGCTCAGTCTACTTAAAACAAAAAAAATCAAAGAAATTATGGCAACCAACAATGTATCGTTAGAAGCAGAAAAATCAAAAGCAGAAGTTTCTTTAAAATAGTTAGTAACAGTAAAATTAACGTAAATAATAGATATGATATTCTTAACACAACTAAGAATTTTCCCCCCTTAGCACAACGCAGACCACCGCCACAGATGAATAGAGCAGTACAAAATCAAAACAACTCACAACAAAAGTTATACCAAAGACAGTCTAGATCTCAGACATTAACACAAAATATGCAAAATAAGAAGCGTAAAGCCTCACCCATTCGCGTATCACTACAGAAAATATAGAGGAACATAGATCAATATTGCCTAATCCATATAGAGAAGAATTTTTAGAATATAAAGAAAAATTAGCCACACAAATTACACTATTTGTTAAACATGTATCCAGCGGTAAATTTATAATTTAAATATCGGCGATTATCAAATAAAACAGTCAATATCAAATTTTTTGTCTAATACTGACTCAACTATTTATTGATTGACTATCTATTGATTTAAATCTTAGCGATAATGACTAAACATATTAAAGAGGGACTTAGTATCATACAATGGAACTGTCGTTCCATTGTTGAAAATAAAGTTAATTTAATCAACTATTTAATAATAAATGCAGCAGATATTGTTTTGTTAAATGAAACATGGTTAAAAAAGAAACATAAACATGTTAAAATAATGGGTTATAATTTAATTAGGAAAGATAGGGAAAATAGAAGAGTTGGCGGAGTTGCTATCCTTCTCTTGAATAATAATAAATTAGAATGCTGTGGCGTTAGTTTAAAGAGTCCTGATCCTAAAATAGTTACCGTTTATAGACCACCTAATGACGACCTATCTACATGGGAATGGTCAGATTTTATAACCCAATTTGGATCGAAAAATATTATAATTGAGGGAGATTGTAATGCCCATCATAGCCTCTGGGGTTCATATAATAATAATACAGCAGGAAATAGATTATCAGAGGCCATCGATGATACAAACTTTATAGTGATGAATGAAAACCTTCAAAAATCAACGTGACAATAGTCGCTACGGACATAGCAAGTAAGATTCTATGGCTGGTGATACCAGACAGCCTTGGCTCGGATCATTATTAAATTAATATAAAGTATGATATTAAATATACTAGGGAATCATGAAACCCATATCTCAAATGGAAAGAAACCACGGCTGATTGGGATCTCTTCCAACTGCACCTAAATAAAGAAATATCAAATCTCACGGAAACACATTAGATAATACTCTATCACAGTTTGTAAAAATCCCTGACAAAGCTGCAGATTATGGTATAAAAGAAAAAGGAAACTCAGAAAAAAGTAACACCGAACATCCAATATGGGACCAGGAATGCACAAACATGATCAGAAAAAAGGAGAGCTTTAAAGAAATATCAAAGATTGTCAAACACTGAACACATAGAAGAAGAATATATATATATATATATATATATATATATATATATATATATATATATATATATATATATATATATATATATATATATATATATATATATATATATATATATATATATATATATATATATATATATATATATATATATATATATATATATATATATATATATATATATATATATTCTTCTTATATATATATATATATATATATATATATATATATATATATATATATATATATATATATATATATATATATTCTTCTTATATATATATATATATATATATATATATATATATATATATATATATATATATATATATATATAAGCACAAACCAAGCGTCTATTTAAACAAAAATGTTGCACCAGTTGGAGAAACTTTGTCTCCAAACAGAAATACTCCTTTAACTGATATATGGAAATTCGTTAGAAGAATTTATAAGGAAAAACCAAACCAAACATACCTATCACTAATGACGTTATAGAAAAAACCTGGAATACACTTGCTATATCACAAGCAGAAGAGGACCTAGAACTACAACTCGTTGCTAATGAGTACAATATAATTAACCGACCATTTTCATTTCATGAATTGGAAACTACTTTATACCAAAAAAAAAGTACATCGCCAGGTATTGATAAAATAACATATTTAATCTTAAATCATTTAACAATAAAGGCTAAACATCAATTACTTATTATTCACTAAATAATTGGTGGTTACACGGAAAACCAGGAGATTAGTATATTGAGATAATCATATGTGTAATATTAAAACCTGGAAAGGATACAGAGTTATCCAGTTCGTACAGACCTATCTCATTAATCACATGCCTACTTAAAATCTCTTATCTTATCAATCTAAACCTAATGACTCTTAAATACTGAAGAATGAAATTTGATATTATTTTCTTTTACAAAATTATTTGCAATAATAATTATTATACAATGTACTCAATTACTGGAACTTATATAATTGAAGGTCCCTTGTAGTCCACTGAGGCATCACAATATTTTTCATGTTGTTTTTCATTCCAAAAACAATACGAAGGAGTCTTTTACACCCAGATCCAGCGATTTTATAAATAAAAATACTTTCGATCTCTTTAACCTAAACCTATATGTTGAAAAATATAATATTAAATAATATTCTGCAGTAAAATGTTCTACTCTGTATACACTCACTTCAATGTTAATATAAGTTAATTCACAAATATTCTGATATTTGAAATATTTTTATTTCTATTATTTTTTTACCTCTTATATGATACAATTATTATTATAGTTTCTTTATGATTTGTATGCTTCCCCTTTACATGTTTTAGTATTTTTTATACATATGTATATATTTGTTTCTGTATTATAATGTGGTTTATCCCGTATATTAAAAAAAAAATGTGTACCTCGGTTACAACGTACCAATTGATATGTGTATGAGCGAAAACAAATCTCATACTACTGCTTAGATTGTGTTGTATACAGGCCAATAACAGTGGCACGGACTTTATTTGATTTACTGAAGATATGAGCAAAACTAAAACCATTAAAATTTTTAAATTAATATTAGCTGCAATAATTTTTGTAATTGATATGTACAGTACTTAAGTGTTATGTTACTGGTATTAAAAATATAATATATATATATACACACCATGATTACAAGGCAGAATTCTAAGTTTTTCCCCCTCAACATAGTCATCCAAGCAAATGGCACATGTTTCATATGGATCACCCTTTTGGAACTTGCGTGTTGGAATTTTATTTAAAGCAGAAGTTGGCAATCTATGTCGCCTTTGCCGTCTTCTATCTTTAATATATTTCACAATCTGAAAACAAAGATAACAGTCAGTAAATTATAATGTATCCAATTTAAAATTAAAGTAGTCTATAAAGTAAAATATTTTGAATAATCAGTATATACATATAAATGTTTATATTATATTGCCGCTAATTTAGCAAAGTGGCGTATATTGTTTTTGCCAACTTTTCACAAGAGTATTTTAAAAAGTTTAGTAGTTTGTCTTTTCTATAAAGAAACAACTAAGTGAGATACAGCAATAATTTTTAAAATCACCTTAGGATAACTCATATTAGGTAAATGTATTTACAACAAAGATATTTTTGAAAATATGATATAGGCCACTTTACAAAATAAAAAAAATATATGTTTTTCTATAAGCCTATCGCAAACTACAAAAGATACGTCATACACACTACTAAAAGATACACTTTGCCAAATAAATACTTTTCTCATTTTCTAACATACTTCCTCTAAAATGTAGTGACGATCGTCCATTACTCTAATAAGTTTGAGTATATAAATATATTGTGAAAATAACTGAAACAACGTGCTCGTACTGTATACACAACTTTAATATTAGGTTTAGAACTAGATAAAAATATAAATTTAACCCAAAGTTAAACCATAAATTTAAGAATTTTCACAATACTTTAGCGTAGGGTAGATTCCTGTAAAAATCTTGATAGTTCTTCATTCTTATCACCGGTCGAAGACCTTCACATAACGACATAACGAGCGCAAAGAGAGATACTTTTCTTCTGAAATTTTTTGTTGCATTTTGTTTAATGGAAGAACATTTATGTTTTCTAAATCTACTTTTCTTCTTTCTAAGTTCTATACTTTTCTATATATATATATATATATATATATATATATATATATATATATATATATATATATATATATATATATATATATATATATATATATATATATATATATATATATATATATATATATATATATATATATATATATATATATATATATATATATATATATATATATATATATATATATATATATATATATATATATATATATATATATATATATATATATATATATATATATATATATATATATATATATATATATATATATATATATATATATATATATATATATATATATATATATATATATATAATATATATATATATATTTATATATATATATATATATATATATATATATATATATATATATATATATATATATATATATATATATATATATATATATATATATTTATATATATATATATATATATATATATATATATATATATATATATATATATATATATATAATATATATATATATATATAATATATATATATATATATATATACATATATATATATATATAATATATATATATATATATATATATATATATATATATATATATATATATATATATATATATATATATATATAAATATAATAAATATATATATATATATATTTATATAATAAAAGTAGAAAAAAATTCCAAAGTGTATTAGTCCAGTGCAACCATGTAAGCCAACCTTTATAAAAGTGTGTATTGTTATGTGCATATATACATGTGTATTAAAGAGAATATAATTTTGAAATAAAGTATAAATAAAGCCATCAGCTATTTTCAAATATTAATAGTAATAAAGATTTGTTACACATTGTAAAATGGTGAATGTATTTTATAAAAAAAATGTATTGCAATATAGACTCACCATAAAAACAATCATTACTATAAAACAAATCCCAACAACAATAGCAAATGGAATCAATAGATGAGTCTGTATATTAAATGGCGATTCACCAGTTATCACCACAAAATATTGAGGGTCTGTATAAACATCCTTCAGCATTAAACCTGAAGCTCGACCTACAAACACTGCTGGTATATAAATTCCTGTCTTATTCTTGGCATACATTGCCACTAATTCGTCAGAATTTATGTTATAGACTATTACAGCATCATATCCTACTGATTGCGCTAAACGAACTTTTTCCTCAAAGGAACAATTAAGGCTATATGTATATCGTGGAACAATTAATATCCATTTTCCTATTTCATTTGGTATATATGTTGGTGGTGGCTTCAATGACTTGTCACATCCACTAGGCGGATCTGGGTTTACCAAAATGCCTCTCACAGCTAAAACCATAAAGATAATATTAAAGCTATAATTTAAGCAGAATACATCACTAAAATTAAGAATGTAAATGGCAATATATTTAAGAAATATAATCCCTGAAACAGTTATATGTTGCATGAACATAACCAGACAGTAAAAAATGTACTAGCAACATTGATAACCACCCAAGTAAATATCTCGTAACCACTGAAAAAAATTGGGACTATCATTAACAAAATCCAAAACCCTATGGATCATGCGGAAATCCTAAAACCTTCAAAAACAATTTAATTTTTTTAAGCATGTTTTACCATAGTATCAAAGTTTACGGAACTAAAATATATTTTATAAAATATATTTTATATTTTAACTCCGTAAACTTTAGTAGTATGTACCATATTTATGGCTTACTATAAATCCGATGCAAGTACCATAACAATGAGGATTCTTGTACTCATGTGCCTACGATTTCCAGCCAGTTTTGATATATAATTTTTGGTGCTACTTTTTCTGAGACAGCCATTAAAACTCAACAACTGAAGGCATCTCTGTTTGGCACACTGGATCACTGGAGGGGTTTAATGGGTCTTTTCAATGATTTTTTTTATTGCATTATGTGATAGTGTTTCATAAAAATAATTCCGTCGTATTTTTTTATTTTCTTTTCTGAGCACGATTTCTATCGATTTTTCTTTTAAAGTGGGGAAATAAAACGCGCTTATGCGTGTTTACGCATACGCGTAAAGAGCCTACGACCTTGAACATGACACAACGGTGTATTAGTACTATATTCCAAAGTTGGTGCCCTGCTTTTTGACAGTGGACGTTGAAATTGACTTTGTTGACACTTGACTTCTACTGATAAATAATCTGAATTTGACATGTAAAACTCGCCCATGTTAAAATCAACTTACGGCAGATATTCTGCACTTCCTTTAGAAAATCCTGGCTCCAATTTCTTACAATAATGTACAAAAACAAAGAAAAACACAATTCGTAGAGAATGCACAAAACATAACCACAAAACTAAGCATAAACAACTATTGCTGTGGGGCATGGGCTATTCTTCATGTGACTTCTGACAAATAATGCTGCCAACTTGATTCCAGGCTGTGTGGCGTCACTCAGTCTCAAGGTCAAATGAGTGTTCAAATTGCTGTAATAAATGGTTAAACACTTTTGTCACCTTAATAGCTATACAGCTTTAAAAACTTTAAATTATAAATTACCTACAGAACGGTGTAATTATAAGTATACATTTTAGATTAATTAGATAATTTAATTATATAACTGTACTTAATTGAACTAATTTATAAATAGAAATAACTTAATTTTCTGTTCTTATAGATACCTATACACAAAACAACATGTATACTTATGTCCTGTATATTGCTGTAATATTAGAATTATAATATTATTACTACCCCTCATTCTAACTACAATTGACAGCCCATAAGAGACATGCGGGAGAGGGGTCGGCCCATTATTATTTTGCTGGTATCAATAGCACCCAGAAACAACTTAGTCAGGTAAATTGTTAGGATTTACCATTCAGTGCAGGGATGAGGGATACCTGAAAAACATCATTAGGTAGATCTTAGGAAAGAATTAATGAACATTTATTTCTCAATGAGTAGAACCTGAAAGCTACTAGGTGTTGGTTTTGAATGGCAACCACAATAGACCACTCAGCCACCGTCTGCCGAGTATACATGATTTATTTTATCCAAGTTTATCTTTCGCTTTACAATAGACCTATCACGAATAAGATATTCTTTATGTCACAGACAGAAAAATGTCTGTTGCAAGTGTGACGGTAGTATAATTAAAAGATCATACATGTCTCCATAATTGTGATCTGCTTTTCATATCCTTTTGCTACATCAACCAGGATCTAAAAATCATTAGGGTGCAAAAAGCAGTATTGATAAAATTCATGTTCTGTCATATATTTCATTAATATATTATATATATTGGTTTCAAAAAATAAATAATAACCAACTTCTTAAAGTATCTTTAAGACAGCTCATATGAGAACTAAAATATTGTATAAATACTCCTAGTGAATATCAATACTTTAGTTTACCTTAAAGTAAAATATGTTAGCATGAGTCCAGCATTACTTAATGTAGCTTAAAAGGTTTCTATTTTTATGAGCAACGTACGTACAATACAAGTATACTTTTTAATGCATGCTGTCACTGGCTAAAATGTCATTTTAAAACACTGGTGTTAAAAGTAATTTTTTCTCAAAATTCACCTTATAAAATCTCTCAAATTAATTTAGAAACACCCTGTATATTCGTATATTCTTCATATGATTTAGTTGTTCAGGTGCAAATATTTCTGCAGAGTTGCCTACATAAACATGCCTATGGGGAAAAACTTAGTTTATATTTAAAATAGGAAACCCTTTTCTTTGCCTGCTCATTGTCGGTAAATGTGACACAAGTTAAAATATGGCTAATGTTTCTTGACTAGACAAGTCCAAAAATGTCAATCCCGGCAAACCTCTATAACATGAATATTTCCCACATACACTGGGCTTGAGAAGTGTTAACAATTATTCAGCTATACCAAAGAGTAATTATTATTGTTGGTACATTTGATAAGTACACCAGTCATGGGTTTCCCCCTTAAACCAGTGATAAACCTAGTGTAGGAGACTGGATAGTTACAAACTTTCACAAAAAATAGCTATGTGAAATAGCTATTAGCTAGGTACTTATTACATTTACAGTATGTGATACTTACCACGAGGATCTACAACACTTTTCTATAGACAAATGTATTTTACAATATGCAGATGACACTACCCTGCACATGGCAAAAATATTGGAACTACTATCGAAAACTTACAAGAGCTATCGGAATCGGTGGTGTTATGGTTTGATAAATGGAGAATAAAGCCTAACCCTAGAAAATCCCATTTAATAATATTCTTTCATAAGCCATCACCAGCAACACTACTATATAATCACATTCTTCACGTTGGAACTAATATTAAATCTCTGTGACTAACACTCGATAATAAAATTAATTTTAACCTTCACACTAAAAAATTATAAGTTACAAATTATTAAAGTCTCGCGCGCGAGCGAACCGTTTCAAACAGGTTCGTGACGCCACAGCCTACAATTTACGAACGACGAGGAGACCGATTCGGTCGGCTACGGGAGATCCCAGCAGTCGACCGCTTGATATCATAGTTCATGCGGCCGCTTTCCGGCACAACGCCTACCGAATATTGTAGTTTGTAACGTCACAGCTCTTTTCTGACCGTTTCAATTTTATTGCTGTTTAGAAATACACGTTTTATTACAACGTTATGTTGTTTTTTAATGTTATCTTAATATTTAAAATTTCAGTCATGTTCCCTATTGCAAGAGCACGACATTTCAGATGCTTTTCAATAAGAAAATTGTATTAACGTTAAAACAAAAATAAAAATCTACAAACTGATCTGCAGACCTATAATAGAATATGGAAGTCATTTTCTTAAATGTGAACAATCAAGCAAAAAAAACTCAAAGTTGCAGAAACCACAGCCATCAGAAACATCACAAGATTCACCATCCCAATAACAATCCTCTGCACAATCCTCCCAATGCATTACTTTATCAACTGACGCAGGTACAACCCATAGAAGAGACTTTCCAAGCTTGCATACAGCTTTAGGCAAAAACCATGTGAATAAAAATTCATATACCCCTACTGTTAAGAAGCTACCAAATTAACCATTACAGACACCCAATGCAAACGCTGTGGGAAAAGATGAGTAAAGAAACTCCTCGAGAAACTATAAACAATAGTTTTCTTTTTTTTCATTTATATACTATACTAATATTTTCTACAAAAACGAAATTATTAATTTGAAAATTTATTTTATGTATACAGGCTGAAGAACCTCGGCCGATTAAGCGTTTAAGCTTATTGTATGTTATTAATAATTAATAAACATTTATTATTATTATCTGGTTTTCGCATTTTAAGTCAGAACTAATCTTGGTGATTTTGAGGTAAAGCGAAAATTTGTAAATAACATTGTAAAAGAAGTTCTAGAAGTTGTTTTTTAAAACCCCGTAAAATAATTTCCAGTCGTTCTTAAAAAACATAATAATTCAGGTTAATTTAAAAAAAGAAAACCCAATATAGGTATGTTTCTTTTACCTTAACTATTTTTTTGTATAATATGTAGGTAAATACCTCTTAGGTACATAATAGTTTCCACTTGCCATGATGAAATTGAGTTATAAATATTTTTTACATACTCTTTAAATAGTAGCAAATTGCATGTTATTATCCACAAATATGTCTCCAAGTTGATATACTTTTCAAACGTAATTATCTGGAAACTGACATTTTGTCACTTAGGTTTTACATTACACCCTTTCTCCAGCTTTTCACATTTTCATCCTGCCAAGTTAAAAAAAAAAGTTATGAGCCCCCTTTAAAAAAACAGGTTGTGGCACCCATTCAAAGGGACTTTGGAGACTTTTAATATACTGTTACGGAATCGTCAGAAGCAATTGCGCACGATATATTGAAAAATCCCTAGATCTAGGGAAAAACTGCACAATCTGGCAACACCACACCCGACGATGTGGCAACATCGCATCTGGGGGTGCCAGATACAAGAACAACACTGTCTTAGGAAGGTAATTAAATGTGATAATGGTTGACGCGACGTAGGTGACAGAAACAACCGGTTATTTTCTGTTATATTTACAGCCACAAATTGTTAAGTTGCCATAACTTGCTTTGGAAATGTCAATTATAGCCTGTGTTTTTAGCTATATAGCTTTGTTTTATTATATAGCAGACAGTATTTTGCGAGGTATTTTGAGTGTCATATTATGCTCTTCAACCCTCATTTTGTACCTTTATCACATTCCTGACTTCTACCTTGACACTATTGTGCACATCACCATACATGTCTCAGCATGTCCTAACGCTCTTATGTGGACCGGGAATCTTGCCCGCAAATAAATATACTTATTTGTATATGACCTCTTTATATATTCCCACTAAAGATGGTAGTAACACGAATCTATGAGTTTTGTATATGCGTGTATGTCAGAGTCTGCTTATCTGTCAGACCTGCACATGCCTGCTTCAGAAATAGTAGTATACAGGAAAAAGTTCTCATTATCGATGCATTTATCAGCATTAATCAGTGAGAAGAATGTAAGGATATACGATACTTATATAGTGGTATATCTTTCAGTTCTGTGAAATCTTAAATACAGGGTTAAATATTAACACATGACAACAATGTTAATATTTACAAGAAAAAATATTTTATATATCAAGACGATAGCGTTAGGGGGCTATAGTATTTTTGTGGCAGAATATGGCATATCTCTGAAATTTGTAATATTCATGAGTATGGAAGTTTTCTACTTATTACTGCACTGAATGGGTTATAATAATTTATTAACCTAGGTAGGTAGTTCCTGGGCACAAATGCAGCCAGCAAAAAAAGTAATATGCTGCCCCCTCTCCCCAACTTGACTTCTTCTCTGACCCAATAATTTTAGCATGTATTTAGAAATCGATAAACATTACCTCCATCCGATAAATTGGGTCCAAACTTTGCCTGAGCATCTGCAAATTCCTCATAATACAACCGCGACTCCTATAAAAACAATACTATAATTTTACCATTATTAACTTCATTAGAGCTACTTACAAATTTAATTGCATATATATCCGCCTGAATCTTTCTCAACACACATAATAACATAAATAATGTCAAACTCCTATAAATCATTGTTAAGGATTCACCAAAATTATTATCACATTACAAGACTCCTGAAGAATAATTTGTCAATCTATTACATACAGGGATACGTAATTTTTATCCCTAAATATTAAGGATGTGCTGTTGCACACAAACATTAAAATGCACTCCAGAATACTTAGTTACATTAAAATTTGATGTACCTATATTATAATACTATTCAATCATTAAGTCTGTCAAAACAATCGACCTTCCACAATAATTACGCCTTAAATTGTGATAACTACTTCTGTATCTATGAATTATAATTGGATTTTAAGTCCATCACTTAGCTTCAGATTCGCCGTAGTCAATAATTTAAAAATAATTTATTAGCATGAGGAAAATAAACAGACACCCATAAAGAGAATAGCTGTCTAATAGCTGCAGTAACTGCACTTTACTCTTTTTGACAACACTGACACTTTTGACAGTTTCTCGATTCTGTATTCATTCTTCTGTGATTCTGCGTTAACTTCTGTGGCAATTTAGAAAACAGAAGAAGCACAGACCCTATGTATTGACCACAGAAATTGAAAGCTCTAAAAATCCACCCAGCAAATATCCGAAACATAGATAATTGATCCGAAAGACGACTTATACATTCCGCAACGATTAGAGGGGTAAAGACCGATGGTACCGCTCGGCCCCCTATTATCGAGGTCACATCTTTAGCCAAGGATATTGTCGCAACGATTATAGACTAAACAGGATTGCTTATCCCCATAAGCGCAACGTTAGACAAATCTCGTAGGCCCCCACCACGCTTTTGACGTCAGCGGATACGTACGGCGTAGGTTCGTTGCCCCACCGGTGTATTTCCCGGCGTTTGTGTAGTGTGTCATTTGTACATTAACATCGTGCCTAGAGAAGCCGAGCATCAATTTGGAATCGACCGTTGGCGCAAAAAGATGCCGACCGAACTTAACCGCTGACGTCAGATCGTGTCTAACAACACGTGGCCGATAAGCAATCCTGTTAGTCTATAATCCTTGTACATTCCGTACCTGTATTTAGCACCCAGCGCGATGTCATTGGTCAAATTGGAATTTGAAACGAATCAGAGAGTTCGAGTGCGGAATCTATGCATGGAATATAAATCACAACGGTGCCAAATGCGCGTATGCGCATTGGGCACCGATAAACTGTTACATTCTGTATAGAATGTAACAGTTTATAGAAGCAGATGCGCGCTATGCGGCCCAATATAATTTTGAGCAAAATTGCAGCAAAAACGTGAATATGCCGAAAGTAGTAAGTTTTTCCGAGTTTATATGCACTATGCGCTCAGTGCCGCATCTAGAACCTTTGGGGCACTACGCCCGCTTGAAATTACGGGGCCTCATCAAGATCTTTACCGGGAGGGGTGGGCCTTCAGAAATTTGTTGGTAAAGTGAAATATTTTAAATCAAAACCTAATATTATGTTTTAAAGTTTAAACATAGGTACAATCTCAATTTTTATTTGCATAAGTAAAACAAAAAATATTTTTAGGAAAATCTTACAGATTGAAACAAAATATTTAAAAGAACATAGGTGTTTTAAAAAATGTAGGTACATACAAAATAACAAAATACAGACAGAATAAATTTGCTCCTTTTACTCTAGATTATTTTCGCCGCGCCGGCGCCGTTTACGTTTGTAGTTTGCGTATATTGCAGTGTTAACCGGAACCGGAATATTTGGATTGAATTAATTACCTTACATTTCGAATAACACTTTTGCAGTAGTTTTGTCTCTTAAAAAATAAACAAAACAAACAATAATTAAATCATTGTTAATATTATAAATTAATATTTGAATTTTAAAAATCGTTTATGAAATATAAATAAAATAACTAGGTATATTAATGTAGCGATAATTAGGAACTTAAATTTGGTTAATTAGTCATTTAACCGGTTTCGCGAGAACCGGTTATTTACCAACGTATAGCCGCTTAAGATTATTTTTCGCAAAAAAAATTAGCGGTTATCCTATAACCGGTTATTTTTCAATAACCGCCCATCAGTTTGTGGTATTCAGCTCCCTCTTCATCGGTGATTGGAGTTGTGATATGAATAAAACTCACAGTAAACATACAAAACCTGACAACCAATAATTAAGAGGTGACATATTTTATTATTATTCTATAAGAAAGAAAATGCGAATTAAATTATGACTTTACGTAACATACACTTAACAATAAAATGACTTATTCTCTCTGGTATTTGAAAAAACTCGTTTCTACGTATTATTTAGTTATATATACTCAAGGCTTATATGCTACGTTTATAAGCCTTGATATATACTACAGGGATATATGTAGGTTCGGTTCTGGGTTCAGGTAAATTTGCCTACCAAGATTTATTTTATGCGATGCCGTTGATTCAAGCAAAAGACAACCCACAAGGATAATAATCCTTTACCACTCTTAATCCACCTCTTGATTGGAAAAATCTCTCTGCTAATGTTCAGAGCAGTGGATATACCAGAGTACAGCATTCGTTTGAACCGACAAATGCCGTCACGACGGCCATATTTACTCCATGATACTCCAATACTGTATAGTTAACGTCATTAAATAGGGTCAGATAAAAGCATTTTGAAATAATGGATCAAAGAGAAAAATATTCTCAAATGGTAAATACTGTAGAGTAATACGTTTAAGCTTTGCTGCGAGTATGCGATGAAGTAAAAATGGCAGACGGCGGCCATATTTATTCCATAATACTCCAATACTCAATACTATTTAATAATACTATAGTATTATTGAATAGTATTTTGAAACAATGGCTCAAAGAGAAAGATATGTTTTTAAATGGTAAATACTGTAGTACCTAGGTAGTCATTGCCGCGAGTATACGATAGAGTAGAAATGGCGGACGGCTGCAACTATTCGGTACTCTGTCTATCTCATTAGTCTATCTACTGCGCTGCTAAAATGTTAAGATTACAGCGCCACGCGCGGCCGTTTTATGAGCCTTGTAAGCTACAAAATATAGATTATTAATAGAATAAATAATAATAATAGCACAACAATAGATAGGTATGTCACTGCCGTGTGGTATGGAAAGCTTCTTTTATTTCTCGTCAGGTGGCGTATGGCTTAGCTGGATTGCCGAATGTTTGACCAATTTCATCTTAGCCGTGGCCTTGACACAGAAGATAGCTGTGACCTTGATATTCTCTTCTTTTTCTGCTCTCTCTCTCTCTCTCTCTTTATACGTGGAATATGTGCATTTTCACGACTAAGTTGAATTTGGTCAAGCGTTACCTACAAGATTTTAAATAATATATTTTTTATGCACAGCAGTCGCTCATGACATTTGCTATAATATAATAACAGAATGGCACAAATTTCATGTTTCATATTCATAATTCATGGCCGGACTTTTGCGATATCAGCTGTTTCACTCTTACACGCAAAAGTGTAGGTATTTAATGTCTGTGATGAAACTTAAAATGTAAAATGTCAGCACAGAAGAAAAGTCATAGGTTATAGGTTAAGTTAAGATAAAAATTACTATTTAAAGTGATTAACATGAAAAATATGTGTATAATGTATTTGCGATGGGTCAAGTAGTTTTAAAAGTTAAGCATATAATAGTTTTTCTGGTAGTAACGTTTATAGGTAAGTTATCAGATGTTTTTTACTGTTTGTAGGTTATGTAAAATATTAATTTATTTTCAGTCTTATTTTTGGCAATAAAATATTTTCACGGAGATAGTGTACAAAATTATAAAGAATATAGAACATATTTAGAAGAAAATGCTGATTTAAAATTTCCAGAAGATGTGAGAAAGGCTACGTCTGTATTAAATGAAGCTTATCACAAAATAGAAGCTCTAGAGGAGAAAATAATATCTTTAGAAGGACGAGTACCTAAGACTTATCCTGATGTCCACTTTTTAAATTATCTTTCTAGGAAACGAATACTGGTATCTATAATGTTATTACTATTATTCATTTTCACTGGGTGATGTTGGTCCCACATGTCTATGTAGTGCTCACTATTCACTCTTCTCAGATATTCGTGCATTCTCTTAAAAATCTTCTGAGGTGATAATGCTATACAAAATCACATAAATTAATGAACGACTTGCACTAATTTAATATAAAAATAGAGGTGTAAATAGCCAATTCCATATATTCTATTTGAACAATCCAGTGGCCAGTATTTCATATACCAATGTCTATATATTCAAGCAGAATGTTGGTTAAATACAATAGGTTACAAATTGGTAGATACTAGCAGAGATGATATAATTTGCTTTACTAAAACAGATTTTTAGGTGAAAAGAGGTTAGATGTAAAAACATGTTATATTGAATTGTTGCGTTAATATGGGTGGGAGCTGATATAAGGAATTGACAGAAGATGCCAATTTTTTTATGTCTACTGTCGAAAGCCCTGTAAAAAATTGGGGACTTCATATCGGAGGAATGGTTTCATATACGCTATGTAGCTGTACAAGTCAAAGTAATGCAAAAATAAATTGTTCTGAGTTCCCAAAATATTTGAGAAAACTTTTTGTGTTTGTGTTAAAAGGGCAAACATTTTTTGTTTTGTATGTTCTATTTTGATTTTGTGTAATCATGTTGCCGTTGATAATAATTTTCATGCATTCAACTGCCTCTAGGTAAAATAAATAGTGTATCAACTTTCTTTAATCGGAACCTGGTAAATCGCCCATATAATAAGCAATAAGCCACTCGAATTTTTACAATACAATAAACCATCATTTCGTCTCCTGCTCCTGTATATATTAAATCAATGCTTTGAAATTTACCAAAACTAGTGCAGTCCACCGTTTCCGATGGTGCCATTCATGTTCTTATAGTTGGTGGATTGGATTCTGTCACTGCGCCACTCTGTTGTAAAAGTTGGATTGTAGCAATTCACAAGTACATACAGCCATATGTGTATCTTCTTTCAGATGTTTTTTATATACATGGTGTTTCTAAATTGATGCGGCGATTTTAAGGGGTATTCACCCCTTCAGCAAAAATTAAGGTGGTATTTATATATTCTCTTCCAAAATCCCTTCCCCTCAAAGTTACAGCCCTCTAAAGTCAGGATAACAAATTGTTTTTATTTGTTTTCTCTATGGAAGAATTTAGATTTTTACTAATAAAATGACAGTTTGTGACAGTTTTTATAACCATGAGATATTTCTACAAGGTGTAAAAAAACCAATAAATGAAAAATAATATTTCATCAGAACTTTACTAGAGTGGGAAGTTATTTACAATTTTATATTTTTTAGATTTTATAGATAGGGATGTATTTAGAAAACAATGGTAGAGGGGGCCACTTTATGGCCATATATTTTTAGAGGGGGCCTCAGTCGAAATAAAGCAAATCATGTTTTATGAGTCATGCTAGAGGGCAAACGCAAATACGCTAATTACAAAGGTTTTCCAATTGGTATGGTATTTAGAAGTAATTAAGTAATAAAATTTTAAATGAAAAAACTGTTTGTTTTTTGTTAATAAAATTATTTTTGTTAATAAAACATATAAGGCTCATATATTATTTATAAAAATTTGAATATAAAAAACTACAAAAAAAATACAGACAAGTCTTATTGCTTATTTATTTTGTCATCTATCCGTGTATATTTTACTAAATTCGAGGAAGATCGACTAAAGAGTAGAATTAGATATTATAAAATATCCCTGAAGTTTGCAGTTTCCGTCTACATTACATGCCACTCAAACAGAATCATGCCGTCTGTAGTCGTCAATGAGTTGGACAATTGGTGATATTGCCTGGGGAGGCTATACGGGGGCATGGTAATTCTCAGGGGAGGTCATGGCCCCATCTGGCCTCCCTTTAGATTCGTCCCTGGTTATATAATATATAATAGTTCATTGAACTGAAGTGTGTTCGCTATGTGCAAGATCTGTTAAGTGACATCTGGTGTGAGTAATCACCAAACCCAGTAGAATTTTCATTATCATTTTTTCAGCAAAATCATTGAATTAATAACCATAAGAATTATTTTTATCAGGTGTATATAATTACAATGAGTTCTCTGTATCTAATTGCAAAAAAACAGCAAGTATTACATACCTAATGTTTATTATTACCGATGTTTTTTATAGACCTGGCTGATACGTGTGAGCTGTGTCGAGATTTTTTTGCTCTATCACGAGTGATAGTAGCTATTTTTTATGTATTTTCACAAATGTTGTATCAACATTTGTGAGCTCCCATGTTTCAACAATGATATTACAATCATATAAGACCTGAACATTATAGTTCACGCCACGGGGTGCATGATCGTTCACCGCCTCCCACCCAGCAACTGCACATAGCGTATAGGTAAATGTGTCACTAATTATAATCATATTATATTTTTAGGTAACAGGTGGTGCTGGATTTGTAGGATCTCACTTGGTAGATAAACTTTTATTGCAAGGTCATGAAGTTATTGTAGCAGATAATTTTTTTACTGGCAGAAAAAGCAATGTAGAACATTGGATTGGACATGAAAACTTTGAGCTAATCCACCATGATATAGTTAATCCAATATATATTGAAGTGGATGAAATTTACCATCTTGCTAGTCCGGCAAGTCCTCCTCATTATATGCATAACCCTGTGAAAACTATTAAAACAAATACCCTGGGAACCATCAATGTTCTAGGTAAAATAGCATAATGTACTTTCTATTTCTCAGAAACATTTTCATTGATGTTATCAAATTAATTGTCAAAAATGAATATATAAAGTTTTTTTACTGATACTGAGTTAAAACTGGTTATTACTGATACAGTTTATTAACCCATATAGTGATATAGCTAATCATTTTATTTGAATTTTTAGTATAAAAAAATTGATATAGGACTGCTTGACTTATCACTAAAACAATAATTTATTTATTTTAGGAAATGAGATATTGAAATCATTATTTGTCTAAATACCACTGAATATAGAAACAATAAAATTAAACAAGCTGTATCAAATAATCATATTACATCATAAATTTTATTTATTAAGTTGTTAAATAATTATATAAGTTTCAATTGAAATATATTATGGAAAGTACCTCGCTATATAACAGGCAGCGGCGGCTGGTGAGGGAATGGCTGCGGGGCGCCGCCCTCACAGCCTCCCTAGGAAAATGATGATGTACATATAGTTAATTATTGTTTCATATCCATACTTTTCTCTTCAATTCAATTCAATAAAATGAAACATTTACTTATATTAAAATCTACACCCTTTCTAAAAAGTATACAACGACCGGCCATCCTGACCTACCCAATGTTTCTCATTGGCATAGACTTTTTTTTTCTTAGGGGGTTGAAAGTAGAAGGTTTTTATATGCATATTTTCAACACCACAGTTGATATTGAATGCAAGTTTTCTCACCACTCATGAAGTATTGCTTTCAGCACGTTACCATTTTTTAGTGGGTGGTTCGCCAGTAGCCATATTTCCCACAAGAAACAAAAATAAATATGTACAAACAGCTAAGTAGCCATGAAATAAAATAAATATATATTCTTAAATAGAGCAAACAATTCTCAACAAAAAATAAAAACAATAAAATAAATATATATTCCAAAATAGAGCAAAGAATTCTCAACAAAAAATAGAAACAATAAGACAAATAAAATAAATCACCTATATCCAAAAATAAAACAAAAACTTTCCAACAAAAAATAAAAATACCTTAATGCCTTACATCTTAATACTTATCTTAAAAACGTGTAATTAATACCACTATTTTCTATGTCACTATTTAATAATATTATAATCACTAATATCACTATTTTCAGTCACTTTCCACTTCGTCTTCACTGTTGCTATCACCATTTCCAATATTAATCACAATGGATTCTATGGCTTGATCAATCGCCAAATCCACATCCCACATTATCTGTTCTTCTTTCATCACATGATTAATACACTTCTGCCAATTTTCTGCTGTGACATTTTCCATTGCTCCTCGAAGATGTCTCTACGTCAGCTAATTTAAAACTCCGATTCACTCTCGCCACTGCCCCTTTTACTTGCGCCCAGATCAATTCAATGGGGTTCAATTCGCAGTGATAAAGAGGTAATATCAGCAATGTGACTCCATGAGTCAATGTCAAATCATTCACTGCCAGTTTCTTATATTTATGGGCATGGACCTTAGCAACTTGCAATAATTCCGCCTTCAAGTAATTTTCTTGGTAAGGAATACCCTTTTCTGTTAACCATTCTTGAATTCTTCTCTTTCTCCATGATTGTTGGGATATTTGTTCACATTTTCGGCTATGATAAGGCGCATTATCCATCACCACGAGACTTCATGATTCCAAATGCTTAAGTACGCCGGCAAACCACATCTCATATACTTCAGAATTCATTTCCTCGTGGTAGTCTCCGGTCTTCTTAGATTGAAATTCTGAAATCGATTCTCCATTACGCAAAAAACCACTATCACTTCCAATGTGCGTTATGGATTAAACGGCGACCTTTTCCAGACGGCATTTTTAAACCAGTTGTCCTGCCTTCAATCGCAGCTTGCCGACTCTCTTCGCAGACTCTCTTGCAGACTCTCTTCACAGACTCTCTTCACAGTATGTCCTTCGTAGACCCATGTTTCGTCAGTGTAATAAATTTTCCGCCCTTTGTTTCGAAATTTTTTTATTATTCGAAAATAATCCTCCGCCAAGCAACTATTTCATATCTTTCTATGAGAATACTCTTTCTCTCTACTTTTCCATACGTAAAATTTGTGCCTTTCAAAATGTTTGCCAGACTAGCACTGCACATTTTAGGTATATTGGCTCTATTGTAGACCCAACAATAGAGCGGCTTTGCCGCTTTTAACTATAAAAACAAATGTTGCCATAATTGAAGTAGACGAAATTGCCATCATTAAATCATCATACAACTTTAATATAGTATTGTGGAATTTGATATTTTAATTGAATACTGAGAAATTTGTGAATTACTGCGGTTTTTCCTATACGCGGTCAGTCAACTACACATACTTTATAGAGAGGGTGTAATATACCTATATTTACTATCTTATTTACAATATTTACATTTGCGTTCAGCACGCGCGCTATAGAGCCCGCCCGCATCGGCTATGGAGTACATAGGTATTGCATAAATTGTAAACCTGCTGGCCGGGTGCCGATGCCGAATGCTCAGCTAGAGGCCAACCTACTCGTAGCAAATA
>CAXKVY010004548.1:0-112481 GCA_964058915.1 Tetropium fuscum | reverse complement strand
GAACGTGGATGTGACGCCCTGGTAGAGGATTTCCGAGCTGCTGAGAGATCTCGACTCGTACGATTCCTCGTCCTCCTCGTACACGCTTACGGAGGGCCTGTCCAGCAACTCTTTCCCGACGCTATTCCTACTAGGCGTCTCTAATGGGGGGTATGGAGACGGCGAGCGTCGATAGTTGCCTTCACTGTGGCGGGTTGACTGCTGGTATGCCGGTGAATGTGACTGGGATATTGGAAAATCGGTTTCCTTTAAAATAACGTGACGCGATAGTGTACGGGCCGAGCCGGATGTGCCTTCGCGTTCTTCCAACACATGTCGTGGGTTAATGGGCGATTTCTCGCGGTTGTCTTGCTCTCGTGAGAAAAATTGCGGCACGGAAGACAGACACTTTGATTTTTTTAAACCTGTCGATGTAGGTTCTTCCGCTACTGCAAAATCTCTTGGTGCTCTGGGAGCTGTAGATTTGTACTTTTTCTCATTTTCAGTTATCAGGAATCTACCGGGGCTACAAGACCGGGACCTGGCCGCAACATTCTCGCCGTATTCAGTGTCGATATCCTCCTGACCGTTGAGTCTGAAGATCGGAACGGAGCGGTTTTTGGACAGGGGAACTGCCGTAGATACCTCTCTTCGTTGCACATCGTCGAGATCGCCCTCGATTCGCTCACTGACGCCGCCGTATAGCTGTCGAACGTAGCCTTCCCTCACCGTGGAAAGACCTCTCGAAACGGGGAGCAACCTCAGATTCCTCTTGACGTTACCGAAAAAACTTACGAGTTCTATAACACCCACGCAGGCTACCAAGACCGAGAGGAGTAAACCCATAACCCAGACGCGTTGTTCACCAAAACTATTTATAAATTAACTAATATGCAACAATAACGTACATAATTGGCAGGAAATTGAAAACGTCTATAACGGAATTCGTGGTTATAACGATAGAAGACGTGAACGGGGATACGATTATCCTTCCGTTCGAACACCGAAATGATGATAGCCTGTGCCAATAATTTAGCTGGGCTCTAAGCTAAATACGTATACTGTAGGTACTTGATAGATAGATAGATATATAGAAAAATAATTAAGTGTGAGAATATTCCGCTTGGAAGAACCGTTTCGGACTAGGTGCAGTGTCAACAACGTCAACATGTCATTTTCTCGTTGTAAGACACCGACGTCTTACAATCTGCAATTTGATTGGTGCGTCCTAAAGAAAAAATAGTCGACCTGCCCTTGGCATTTAGAAGACGCGTTGCATGAAATTGGCTTCCAAATATATTTTTACGGGG
Organism: Tetropium fuscum; assembly: GCA_964058915.1. Lineage (NCBI taxonomy): Eukaryota > Metazoa > Arthropoda > Insecta > Coleoptera > Cerambycidae > Tetropium > Tetropium fuscum. The sequence goes on along the minus strand of CAXKVY010004548.1, from coordinate 111,192 downwards.
CGGGATTAAGGATTCGGTATCGAGATGAGCCACGAATAAAAATAAGTATCGAGAGAGATAAACGAAAATATTCATTACAAAGCGGGAAGATTTATTCCGCTTAATTCATAATCGCGACCACAAATATATAATATACCTATAAATACAAACGTATATTATTGTAAAGAGCCCAGCCACTAACTACTCGTAGTACAGGGCGGAGCAGCATTTCCAATAAATTTCTAGATATTCATATAATTTTTTTTTAATTAAAAAATAGTTTTATTTTTTTAATTACGTGTAATTTAGGTATTAGGCCTAAATGCGGCTATATCCAATGTGCAGCAGTAGTTGGTACTTGGTACCTGAGAATGAATACCTAATATGTTAGGCACTGTAGAACGCTCATTTATTTGTTGCCGCAACGTCACCTACATCAGAGTTACGGACTCCGACGGACGTGGAGAATATTACGTATAAAATAACACCACAAATGATATGCTGTTATTGATATTGACATTAATATTATATAAGATAAGCGTTTTAATGGTATACCTGAACAACATTATTGCAAAGTCCAATCGAACAATTTACCCAAAGACTAAATTCGATGACGAATTATTTTTTCATTTTTTTTTAAGTGTTGTTCTTCTGCGGAAACTATTGGGATACGGATAAGCAATTCTCGGGGCATGAATAAAATATTTCACAGACGTTTTTATTAAAATGTATTTTTATATTTTGGAACGATGTCAATTGTTTGGAATGACAATCCACACATCTTAATCATGAAGTAATAACTTCAATTAAAATAACACAATATATCACCTGTTTACACTGTGCTTTGACCTTATTCCTCGTTGTATCGTGATCGTAGAAAAAGTGATCGTATATTTGTGAGGCAACTATTTTAGTAGAGTATGTGAGAACATTTTGATCGAATTTTTTTTTATGATTTAACGCGACCCGATGGAAAATGTTTGTTCTCGTGAATAAAACAAAAGTCTAAAATTTCTACCTCCTAAATTGACTGCAACCCCTTTTTTTCGCCATTTTGGGGTATTTTGGACATTTTTAGGGGGAAGTTCATCAAAAAAAAATTGCTATGTCCAGTTGTATTGGGAATTAAGAAACCAAACTGGAACCCTTTTATTGTCAATGTTTAAGGAATTCCTTCCCAGTTCAAATTTCAAGTTAATCCGACCTCTCCCCTCCTCGCAATAGACCTCGAGTGTGGTTTCTTATTTCCCAATACAATTGGACATAGCAATTTTTTTTTGAATAAACCCTCTAAAAATGTCCAAAATGGGCGAAAAAAAAGGGGTTGCGATCACCAGAACAAACATTTTCCATGGAGTGGGGTTAAATCATACAAAATTTGCGATCAAAATGTTTCACATACTCTACTATTTATTTCAGAAGTAGGTTATTCCTTCAGACGCGAAATTTTATAATAATACTATGTCCTAGGTATTTATATAAATTAAATATTGAGCTGGAATAAAACAAGTTTTTAGTATGCCAAAAACCAAAAAATCGACGTGCGTTGATATGGCGGCCTCACAACAGTAACTGACCTAAACATTATAAGAGTTATACCTACTTCTCAATAGCTCGCCCAGAACCTCGTATAGAACTAACCGAATTTAAAAATATCCCACAGCTGTAGTGTGCCAAATAATTCTTGATGTCGCCAGGTGGGTGTCCGCGCTTACAACCTCTATACCGAATCCCTTGACCCCGAAAGGGAGGGCGAGAAAAAAAGCGAGTGGTGGTTAATATAAATGCAGACGAGCACGGGAAGATTTTCTTCCGATATATACACCGGATAGAAGAGATCGTCGCAGAAGAGGGCCGGCATTAGGAAACGATGCAATTCGAGCTCCATGCCATTTTTGGCTACACCAGATACCAAGTGGAACAGCTGTAGCGTCTATGTAACAACTACAGTTAAGACGAAGAAATATTTATTTGGACGAATAGCTGAGCCGTGTGCAATTCTCTAATTCGGAGCTATATTATTTGGATGCGTGCGAGATTTTGAAAACGCCTTTTGCAAACAGATTTCTCGCTGTTTCTATATCTCTAGAGAAATTCGACTTCCTAACAAAAACCGGATTGAAGTTATTATGCAAAATCGCAAACAAATTATGTGGTAACCGAACTCTAGTTGTTTGACGATCATTATTTTTTGGTAAAAGCATTTCTTTTAATTAAATAAAATATATCTACATAGATAATAGATAAACTCTCATTATATATATATATATATATATATATATATATATATATATATATATATATATATATATATATATATATATATATATATATATATATATAAACTTGGCAGTTCATTTTCATTGTTCATTTTCAAATCTTTTTATGAGTACATTATCACGAAACGATAAAACATTTTTTATGATATTCTGTGAGTAAATATTATTACCATGATTATATTCAAGTATAAATGATCAATAAAACAAATCGTACATCACTCTGAAGATCCTCAATAAAGGTGAAAGAATTTGTACAATTTCTAAATGGTTTGTTTTTGTATATATGTCTAAATACGCAACTGTGGTAACTGTGTTTCTATGTAATGAATTGCTACAAACCCAAAATTTCTTTTTGCATGGCAATATATATATATATATATATATATATATATATATATATATATATATATATATATATATATATATATATATATATATATATATATATATATATATATATATATATATATATATATATATATATATATATATATATATATATATATATATATAATATATATATATATATATATATATATATATATATATATATATATATATATATATATATATATATATATATATATATATATATATATATATATATATATATATATACATTATATATATATATATATATATATATATATATATATATATATATACATTATATATATATATATATATATATATATATATATATATATATATATATATATATATATATATATATATATATATATATATATATATATATATATATATATATATATATATATATATACATTATATATATATATATATATATATATATATATATATATATATATGTATATATATATATATATATATATATATATATATATATATATATATATATATATATATATATATATATATATATATATATATATATATATATATATATATATATATATATATATATATATATATGTGTATATATATATATATATATATATATATATATATATATATATATATATATATATATGACGATTGGATCGATTTTTGATTTCTTTTTTTGGTTGGTAGATAATCGTCTTGTCTTTCAAAAAAAATTAGAGATGAAAATTTTTTTCAAAGCCTTGTTGGCAGTGGAAAACGTCGAACCATGTTTTTTTCTTAGTTTTTAACTCACCCTGTGTGTTAATCAAGTAATGGTATCGAAAATGGTTACCCTCCATATGAAAGACGCTTCTTTTACGAGCATTCTATTTTTTTATTCACTGACCTATTTCTAAAATTGTCCAAATTACAGCTTTTTTGCCGAAACCTTTCGTTTATCCCATACATTAAATTTATTAGGATCAGGAGTAGGATCACATTGTCTATGAAAAAACAGTTATCGTTGTCATAGCACGTACTCACTACTCCGCTCTATTGTTGTGTCATTAAGTGTCAGTAAAGAAGTTTTAGAGACTGTTACGTAAAATGCCTCAAATAAACTCTGGAGAAATAGCAAGATTAGTTGCCGTAGTAAACGATGGACGTGGTAAACGTTCGCCGCTCATGCAGTGGGACTTGCGATCCCCAAGTACGAACAAACAGGAAGCACTGCTCGGAGGGTGGGTTCTCTCGTTGCCCTCGAAAAACTTCTCCAAGAGATGATTGCTTCCTGAGATTACGGATTTTACGAAAGCGATCAAATACTGCGGTAAAGGTTCGGCAAGATCTTCGCCAAATTCGTGATGTTGCAGTAAGTAAGCAGACGGCATGTACACGTGTCGTCTGTTAGAAGTTAATTTAAAAGCTAGGAGATCTGCAAGAGGTCTTAAATTATTGCCTGTACAATGTACATCGTGCTGCTCAAAGATATTTCGTGGAAAATTATGGACAATGGAATATTCATGAATGTATTGTTTACGGATGAATTAAGGTTTTGTCTTAACGTGGTGGATGGAAGAAAGAGAGTGTGGAGAAGGACTGGTGAAAGGTTTAATCAGAGGTTAATAACAATGCGTATGTTTTAATGGCGGGTCGGTTATGGTGTGGGGAGGGTTTCAACAAATGAAAAGACACCCCTTAATGTTTTTCTACCGAGACAGTCGATGACAGCCCGAATCTACATTGATATTTTACAGCTGTATGTCTTACCTCATGTACAGTTGGTGGGCCATAATTTTATATTAATGCGGGATAATGCCCGACCACATACAGCGGCATTAGGGCAAAATTTCTTAGAAGCTAAGCCCCGATATGAACCCTATAGAACATTTGTGGAATGGATTAGGGAAAAGGGTACGTTCTAGCGAGAGGCCTCCGGAAAGTCTTGCTGAAATGGCACGTGCATTAGTGGAAAAAGGGGATCGTCAAAAAGATAAGAAACCTAATTTCCAGTATGCCGCGTAGACTATGAGCTCTCAGAGTTACCAGGGGTGGCATTACACGGTATTAAGCAGTTAACTCAATTTATAATTTTGTGTTTAATAAAAATTGATCAGGAAATAACTTTTTAACATTAGGCAAAACTCAATAATGTTACTTGTTCAGAGACTACCTCCTATCCTTTAACCTTAGCCCGTAGTTCATAGACAAAAAATGCAACACTCCATCTCCTCTCTTTTGTTTTAAAACCATAGTTGCCCATTGACACTCATCTTACTCACACCTACTTTCAATTCGTCGTATCGCACGCGAAAATAATAATTTAACCTATCCATAATACCTGTGCGTTTACCCTATTGTGCAACGATTCACCTGGTTCAAAAAAATCAAAAATCGGTCCATTCGTTCAGAAATAACAAGGTTTCAAAGTTGCAACCAAAATTAGGTGCGTCACTTTTTTTGGAACTGAGTGTATAAATATGAGTAGGTAGGTATACGTGAGACACTTCTCCTTTACTAGTTGCTGTGTTACGAGGCGACGTAATATTCAAGATGATATTTTATTCTTAAATCTAGTCGACTACCTATTATAGTTACATTATGTTTTATTTAAACAGCCCCAAAACCCAATAGAATATACTACAAATTTTTTAATGCAACAAACGCAACACCGAAAGATTGTAGCAAAAATTGTTATTGTAACAAAATACTGTTTCACACGACACCAAAGGAATCTGAATTTCAGAAATGTGAAATTTGGCAGGAGGCGTCGTAATAATCTGCTAGAGAACATATAATAAACGGGTTGCCCAGTCCCAGTAGTAAGTGTGTATTTTTAATTTCATTGAAAAAAAATATAAAATCGCAATAACCGCATGCACGTCCTCTGTCCCTCGAGCAGTTTATGATCGTAAATATTACTTTTATCGATGCAGATTTGAGCTAATTCACAAAAATAACGATGGCGTGGAATTATTAGACCCAAGGCGGAAGAAGATCCAAGACACGTTTGTAATAAAAGAAATATTATACTTTTGTTTTATAGGTGGGAGTTATATTGAATGGATCACCTACTAGTGGCGACCGATAATTTAAATTATGGAAAAAATTACTAGTTACAGAAGGCGTGAGATGATTTAAAATCTTAGTCATTGTTTTCTTGTTTGTCGCCTACGTACGGTATACACGCTAACTTTTAATCAAAACACCTAATAACTAAGGACAAACTACATAATATACGAGATAGGTGGTTGGTGGAAGATAATTAGGCGGTTGTTTTAGGCGAATTGAGCCAAAGTGGGAGTTGTAGGAGGATTAGAAATGAACAAAAAATTACGTTCAATAAAGGTGACGTATATCTATAAAAAGTTCGCGTTAGGCATTTAAGCTACATGTTCATTGTTCATGTTCACGTTTATTGTTACGCCGCGCCGGAATATAACAATACCATTGGGCGGAAGACGTTGTTCGCACACACACTCACGCGCACATTTACATAATATTAGGTATATTTTTTTATTCTACCCACAGTAGGTACTCGGGTACTCACCTCGTCACAGCCGGCGCATCTGGGTTTCATCTTTTCTGCATAGTGCCTTTCGCAGTAAATGTTGTCCTCGTAAACGCAGTACGCTAAATCCACTAGTAGATCATCACAAGTCGTGCACTGAAAGAAGGAGAGAATGCCCGGAAATTATTGGCGTTTACTACCGACCGAGAAATATCCGTAATTTTTGAAGTAAATACTTCCTTAGTCGCATGAGAGTGATTCTTCAAGGTCGCGTGTCACGACAGATTTGATATTTTCACGACGTGACGCAAATGAAATAAAGCAGATGACAGATATGAGAGGAGAGAGAGAGAGAGAGAGAGAGAGAAAAACAAATATAGCGAATGTAGCGATATTTATATTGGATGCACATATGCGGAGCAAGAAGTGCTTCTTTGTGAGTCAGAAAAACCCCATAAAATGTCACCTATTGACACTACAAGACTGCCATATGAAACTGTTTGTCGAATGCGTGTTTTATATTATAACAACAAATATTGATGGTTTAATAAACGGTGCAGTTGGAAAACTAGTGCATATTGATTGTGATGATACAGGTGAAGTCACGATCGCATGGTTAGATTTTCCGGATTCACCGAAAGTTGGTGAAAAAATTAGGGAAAAACTTGAAGGGTACGTAAACGCTAATCAAATTAGTAAAACAGCTGTACCGATCCGTAGAAGAGTAGCTACAATACCGGCTCTCAATAATAACAAAACAATCCATGCAAAAAACGATCACGTAAAAGTGTTCTAAAGCGGAGGGCAATTTTGATATAATTTATAAACGATCGTGATAGAATCCGAGTTAACCAGAATACAATATTACTTATGCATATTGTGCTGGATATATCTGGATTGGGCTTTCGAATCTGATCAAAATGGATAATGATCTATTTGCGGAAGATGCGTCCTTGCCACTACTTCACTAAATTCTACTTCACGATTAAATCAGGAAAAACGATTGCTACTATATTCTCGAGAAATCTGCACCATTTAGAATCATGAACATGTGTCACACTTCAGTTACCATAAAGCCAATGGGTACAATACCTCTCTCTCTCTCTCTCTCTCTCCCCCCCCATCTCTCAACGAATCGGTAAAGAAGTATTCACTTTCATCACGTGTACTTGTGCTGCACGCGGATTTTTTTTGGGTGTCACAGTACGAGGCGCTTAAATATTTACCTTAAAACACGCGGGATGCCACACAGACTTGCCCAGCCTGGGGGCGGCCACGCTAATCAGCTGACTATGAATAGGCAGAGAGCAATGGGCACAGATGCTATTCGGCGGCGTAGGCTTCGCTATACCTACGTCTAAAGCTACTTGATTGCGACCTGCTATGAAATCCTGCAAACATCAAAATCTCGTCACCGTCACCCATCGTATTAATTTAATCTTCGGGTCAGTGTTGTTAGTGTAAGCGATATACTTAGACCATGAACGTCAGGTATTCCACTTCAAAGTATCATTCACACAACTGTTTTGTACGCATCTTATACTCGTACAAAGCACGGCAGTGCAAACACGATTATTGGTATATAATATGAGCAATTCACTTTCGTCCGCTGTGGGCAAGTCGTAATAACGCAAATAAGAACCTCTCGCTTCGCCTGAGTCTAAAAGTGCCTATACATCTAAGCACAAACGCGTATGAGGCAAAGAGAGGAAGAACGAATGCCTTCCTTCTACGAGTATATGGATGTGGTAATCGAGACAGTTCGAGGAACGCTATCCGTCACGATTGCCTCGGCACGGCACTTTGCTCAAAAAACTGCATCCATTTCTGCCCCGTTTTCTGCTTCCTTTTTCCTCGTACGCGTTTCTTCTCGGATGTATACGCATCTTTAGACACAGGCGAAGCGGAAAGTTTTCTTATTTACGTAAACCACAGCTGCCCACAGCGGACGATGCATATTGTCATTAATTGCTCATATAGGTACCGTGTCGTGGTCGCACAATTTTTTGGAATTCACTGTATAAAGAAGGTATGCATGATGTATTGGCATATTAGTGGTTAAATTCAACAATCACCTGATAACTGCCGGAATATTCAGATTCGACGAATTTGCAGGCAGTCAGGGACAGATCTTGTTTCGGTAATTGCCGAACTATCCTCTGGGATCGGTTGGTCTCCCCTTTGGAACCTAATTTGGGAACTTCTTCCGAAGGCAACGTGGAATAATATTGATCGACCTGTTAACAAGAACAAATCTTATTTATAGGTAGGTAGGTAGGTATAGACCGCACTGAAATTATTATAGGCATAAAATAAATACATAACGAATCAAATTGTATCCCCGGGTAAGTTCAAAATTCGGCGCCTACCTGACGTGCAGATGTCAGGCCGGGAGGCACGAATGTATATCCAAGCGATCTAGCGTCCAATCCATCGTTATTGGCCACGAATCCCAACCTAGAACGGGCTCCGTGTTCGGCTACGACCTCGTGGCCATCCCTCGGGCACCTGCAGTTCTTGCATGTCTTCCTGCAAATAATACAACCCATCAGCCTCGCATAAATACAACGATATTGAATCAATGAATCTGAACTACCTACGAGAACGAGCACCTTTCAGTCTTCTATTAGTAGAGTATGTGAAACCAAAAAATAAGTGATATAAGTGGTAATTTTTTTATGATTTAACGCGACCCCACGGAATATATTTGTTCTGGTGAATGAAACAAGTCTAAAATTTCTACCTCCTAAATTGACCGCAACCTCTTTTTTTTCGCCATTTTGGGGTATTTGGGACATTTTGAAGAAAAGTTCGTCATTTTTTTTTGAAAATGAACAAACATACTCGTACCGCAATGAGTTATTATATTATTTATGATAGTGAATTCCTACAAACATAAGGGAAATAAACTTAAAATATCTTGTTATTTCGAGGAATATCCTGCATTTCACAAGCCATAAATCTAGGCCCTGGTTATATATAATTGGCAGTATATTTCGTTACAGTGCGACAAAGAGCAGACGGGTCTTGTAAAGATAAACCGAATGTAAAAAGGCAGACTTACACCGCACCGTTGAGGGAGAGACGAGAGATGGACACTGATTAGTATCGTGTTTCAGGTATCAGTTAATAATCACACACACCCAAAATATTTGTTGCAATGTTATATTTTATAGGTATATTTTATATGTTTCTATTACAATCGGCGATCGACGGGATAGGTACCTTTTACGACTCTCAGCAAGTTGTTTAGCATTATTTCAATACCTAACAGCACAAACGATCTAGCGAGGTAAATGATATCATCATCAATAAACGTTGAAAATCATAAACATAAGTATACTTACTACCTACCCATATAGTTGCCTGCCGGCGCGGCGCGGCGACACGTTACTGTATACCTTGTACTGTATGCAACACAACAAACACCAGTGTATTTTATTCAACATATTATTATAGTGTTTATATCTACGTCCTAGATAGGGATGTATTTGTACAATTGTACATGTACACAATGTACATCGTGTACATGTACAAGTACAATTAATTATATAACTATATATAAACTTATATAATAATATATTATATGTAACTTTATATATAACAATGCATATAACATCCACGAAAATGTATCCGCTTTCATTCTCAAACCCTTAAGTACGACAGTTCAGTATGACAGTTTATAATTTAAAAAATAAACTAAAATAGAAACTGTCATAATAGACTGTGTGTCAGTGGTGCTTAAGGTTTTGAGAACGAAAGCGAATAAGTTTTCGACACGTAAACGCTTAAAGTGATTTGTTATATTGTTAATCTACTTTTTAGTGCGAGAGCCAAAAGCCTTTTCAAAAACTTTTTCCTTTAACTGATCCATCGGCGCAGAGGTTGATTTATTAATTTTTATATTTTAATTTTTTTCAATAGTGAGATTACAGATTACCCAAATAATAGATAAGTAATGTTTTATTTAATACAATGCCCTATATATTTTCAAATCCGTTAACAATCCGTGTGAAATTTACCTTCCGACGACATACGGATTATTCTTTTTCGATGCGTTGCTGAATAATGTGAAAATTATGTCTGCGACAAGGTTTGTTTAGCGTAGAAATTCGTTGCCCGTCTGTAAAATATTCTGTAATAATCCATCCAAGAGATGTGACACAAAAAAATTATCAATTCCGATGAATTATTTTCACTTTTTTGCCCCCGTTTTCGTGATGCTGAGCCTTTGTGGAATATATTTATTTTCACAAAACAAATATGAACAGCAAAGAACTTATCCAAAACACCTTCCCCTCCAAGTTACAGCCCTCTAAAGTTGGGGAAATTTTTTTAAATTTATTTTCACCACTTTGGTAGAATTTAGATGAAATTTGGAGGACAACTTGCATTAATAAAATGACAGTTTGTGACAATATTTGTAACCCTGAGATATTGTTACAAGGGGGTAAAAAGATCAAACCCTATAATATTTTTCTTTAGAACTTGTTATCGCGTCGACATTTCTTTATTTAAACATTTTATATGCAAAGATCAATCCTCAACTTTGCTTCAATCTACAACTTTATTGTCTCTTGAGTTTTCTTTATTCTTTATTGTCTCTCGCTAGCGCTCGTTCCGCAGAAATCTGCTCGTTACACAAAATAGTACTTTTCCCAACTGGTTACTATTACTATAGCTATTATTTTTTATGGGCACCAATCAATTTATCGACGAACACTCAAGAGACAAAAAGTTGCAGATTGGAGCTAAGTTTGCACATCAAATTAAGGGCATTTAAATAAAGAAATATCTACGCGTTAAAAAGTTCTGAAGAAAAATATTAACCCCTGTAATATTTTTCTTCAGAACTTTTTAACGCGTCGATATTTCTTTATTATCGATATTCTTTTACCCCATTGTAACAATATCTCAGAGTTACAATTGTCACAAACTGCCATCTTATTACTGCAACTTGTTCGCCAAGTTTCATTCTTCTAAATTCTTCCATAGTGGAGGAAGTAAATAAAAATAATTTCTTTCCTCAATTTTAGAGACCTGTAGTAATCTAAATAGTTACTTAGTTAGGTAATTAAATAATGGAGACAATACTTTCAAGGTACGTTGTCTTTGGCGATACATTTTCCATTTACGTTTTTACGTTGGCGTTAAACGGGCAAAAATAGACCGCACAATCACCAGAACTTAATTTAATAGCCATATTATAAATCAAGGCGGTAATAAAGTGTAGGATATTTTTTATTACAGTACCAGACATTATACACAACACATTGTTTACAAGATATACCTATATTATGTGTATACACACACACACGTTTCTCTTCTCTCTTAATGATTGTTTGATACGTGTGTTTGTAATTTGCACAAACGAAAGATAATTAGGTACCTACCTATATACATCATCTTTATTATTAATAATACAATTAGTTTCTGTATCAACAATAATATAACAACGTTTTTACGCAGGATTGGTAGGTATACTAAATTTAACGATAGAAAATCTGATTTGACAGCAATATTTTTGACATCGACACCAATCCAATTTTAACGGCCATATCGCGAACTCATACCAGAGATATAGATCTATATCTCTGACTCATACACATAGCATAACCTATATTTTAAAGACTTGTTGCTTGTCGCCCGTGTTGGTTCTGTTTTTCTGTGTTGACTTTTGTTTATCCAAAGAGTGTGTCTTTTCTATTTCTTTTTCCCTTTACCTTTACTTGTGTAAAGGTTCATTATTATAGCTATGGATCATAAAACTATTGTGACAGAGACACTAATATTAACATACAAGCTGAATAACATGATTTCCCACATGTAAGTGTTTCCGTATATCCTTGTTTGCTGCCATCTAGGTGAATTACAGCCAAATACACTAACACAGGAATCTATTAGTCTATTCATTACCAACATAATTTATAATAAGCAGAAAAAATAGGTTGCTGAAAATAGAATGTCAAATATCAAAATAGATTTCCTATCGTTAAATTTACTTTACCTACCTACTCAAACGTCAAATGAACGGTGCATTTCTTAGCCTTTTAAACTATTACTGGTATTAACCAACAGTTCACCAGCTATTCGGCCATATTATGTCTATCATAACAGTAGGTATAGTAATGTTATTTATTATTAGCATTAATCACAAGATTGATATACATTTTATATAGTATTGCCTAGGATTGAAGAGAATTTAAGAAATAAGGTATTCGATTCGATGTCATAGCAGCAAATCGTGCAAGTTCTATGTAAACAAACATTGCAAATTCCGTGATCTTTTTCAATTTTGTAATTTCTCTGTGTTGCTAGAAAGCCTGAAGCAAATGAATTATTATTATTTCGTTACGTAACTGACTTAAAATCATTATCTAACTTAAATGAATGCCAGAATAGATTTTTATCCAAGCAGTCGGTGATAAAAATCGATTATTAAGTAAATAGCTGCGGTACGGACAGCGAAAAGTATATGCCCCAATGTTTGATGCCACCATTCCTTAAGGTTCTCGGGCCCACGCTTAAAAAAAATTGTGATTACCTCACCTGACCTGAGACCTTGTATAATGTGTTCTTACTCTTGTCCAGGCGGACAACTTTTTACATAAGAAAATTCTCGGTAACGGAGCGGTTTTTTTTGAGTCTACTTGAAACTCATTTAATACGATGGGAGAATAATATTATGTCCTCTTGTAATTTCTTAGTTTTTATAATATATTTTGAGATGTTTCATATTCCTATGCGGGTTGCGCTTGTAATATTTCTACAAACTCCTGATCAATTTTCAAAATGGCGGATAAATATTGCCATTTACCTGAAGCGTTGAAAACTCACAATTGTGACAAGCGAGTGACGCGGATCTTTAGGCTAGTAGATTAGAGCAAGAAGTTTTTGTCAAAATATATTATCAAGTTGGAGACAGTGGCGGCTGGTGAGGTAGTGCCACGGAACCATGGCACCGCTTTATTTATTCGTAAAAATACATAAATATTAACTGTATCTTTCATTTAAACATATTTTCTATCTAGTGCATTTCTCCCCATTCATCAAGAATTTATAGAAAGTCTGGCAATAGTGCAGTCCGCATTGCACGCTCTAAAAAATAGGTAGGTACGTAAAAATTGGAAAACGGTTAGCCGCGGCCGGTTTCTTGTTTAATCTGCGCACACAAATTCGTTGTGCTATTTATGGACTGGCACAGATGAAATGGAATAAGATGTTCCAGAATCGTGTGTGAGCGACAGAGATAAACGTAGTCCATACAATTTTACACGTGATAAATTGTAAAAGAAAATAATATTCTGTGCCGGGCTCAGTTTCTTGACATAGTCGGTTTTTGTGGTATCGCGCTTCCCTGTTATCTCAGACATCACGTGTAGCGTGTTTTTCTAGGACAATCTTTATTTTTGAATGAACAGATTTGTTTTGTTGTAGTTAACTTTTATTGGATATTGGATTAGTGTGTCTGTGTGTGATAAATAGTAAACTTATATTCGTGTTTAGTTTTTAGTAGGTATTCAATAAATTAATCATGAATAAGATCGGCGATTTAAAAACTTTTAGTAACTTTTCACTGGAAGAAAAACTTGAAGTTAAAGAGTTAGGACGACCAACGCCTGATTTAAATATTATAAAACAAAGTGGTAAAACAAATAAAACATCTATGGTAAAAATAATTGGTTGTGTGGATATGAAGAGACTGTTTTATTTTGTATGTCCTGTTTGGAGGTGATGAAAAAATTTGTCCGATCTTGTTCATATATGGGACAAAATGAAAACCCACGAAAAATCTATCTAAAGTTCACATGAACAACGTATTCAGTTTTTCCATGCTGGGTAAGTCAAGTATAAAGAAAGACAAGACACAATTAAACTCGCTTTATCGAACTGCTCTCATTAAACATATGATGAAGTAGATAAGAATGTTTTAAACCAAATAATTAACTGTATACGGTTTTGTGGTGCGTTTGAATTAGCGTTAAGGAGTCACGATGAAAAGGAAGGTTCAACAAAGATTTACAAAAACATATTCATAGCTCGAGTGTTTTTAAGGATACCTCAAAGACAATCCAAAATGAATCCTTCTTGAGTGCATGTTAGAAATTTATCATAAGGAAGGTAAGAGAGAAATAGAAAATTCCCCTTTTGTTGCAGTCATTGCCCACGAAACGACGGACGTAGCTTGCGAATTTTCAGTTGATTGTAGTTTTTAGATATTTATGTAAAGGGCGACCTGTTGAGATATTTTGGAGGTTTTACCTGCTCACCGAAGAAACTTTCAAGAAGCTCAAACTTTTAAGTATATTAATAACTACACCTATGTCAACATCTGAAGCCGAACGCTGTTTTTCGATGCTTAAACGTGTTAAAACATTTCTCATGAATACAATGAAGGAAGAAAGACTTAGGGATGTCATCGGCGGAGAAACATTTTATTAATAGTATGGAGAACATTAATAATAAAGTAATTGAAAATTTTGCAAACAAAAAAGAGAGAAGGATGGAGATAATTTACTGCAAACTTTAAAACTATCGTTAAAAACTTTCATCGTGTGTGTTAATTAAATTAACTTTATAATTTTTTTTTAAAATAGAAAAAGACATTAAGTACTTTTAGGAGTTCTCTATAGGATTATAATATATATCCGGAGGTTAGAAGTAATCTACAAGTACTGTGGGTAAATAATCTTCTGTAATCTTTATATTGATTAATTATTTTGTACTAATACATTGACCATTTTTAAAAAATTATCTATAAAAATAAATGTGTGTTGAAAATCAAAACAATAATGCACCATTAAAGCCGGTGGCCATGGTAATCATAAACTCACATAATTATTCTTGTGGCAGTCTGTATTTTTGTTCAAATGGATATTTTATTGAAATTCTGAAGTGCCAGGAAAACGCGTGATTCGACTTTCGGGGTAATTTCGGAGTTTAGATCGCGCATTTGCTGTCAAAATAAATATTCATGATGGCGAGTCCAAGTCGTAATTTTGTCATTATAGACCGTTGCCATTCAAATGTGTATCTCGGGGTTTTAAGGGTAGCGCACAGATCACGATTTTTTTCTGCACAAATGCAGTATCTCCGGTGGTTTCGGAATCGAAGCGCAGAAAACTCATTTTTTTGCCAGATAAAATATATTCAATGTCATCGCGCCTCAAAGATTACTTACCTATGAATTGACATTTACAGTCCGGATAGACTAAAAATGTTTTTCGTATTTTTTTAAAAAGATCATGATTTTTGATCATAACAAATCTATCTTTCTTCGTAAATACAATTTAATACCGTACATGATCCTTATCCCAATCTAACCCTAATTCATAACCTACTTTTACAAGGTTTGCCTTCTTACTGTGTTTTTTTTTCACATTTAATTTCACATTTTATAATTTTTGCTCGTTATTAATTAATCGCAAATAATTTTCAGAGCTGTATTATACAGGCCGTTTACATATTATTTATTATAGTTATTGTTTATTTTTGAGTTTATGATAATACCTACATAGGTAGGTATTGAGGTTTTCAAGCAAGTTGAATAGTGTAGTCCAAGTGGCAATCCAAAAAGGATAATGCCAAAGTGTAGAGATAGATTGCCCAAGCAACCAATATAAAAAAGACAGGTAAACAATCATACGAGTAAATTATATTATAACGGCAGTCACGATCACCTATGGTCAGTTTATTATTAGTATTTATTATCTATATTAATTACATATTATATTAATTAGGCGCTAGTGTCCTGAGTGCTTTGTAAATTCTTTATGAATATCAGGAAACACGCAAACATCAGGTGCGTAAATTTAGGGACATCGATGATCAAACTAAAACTGCTGTTCGACATTTAATTCATTCAAGTAAATAAATATACGAAATTTAAAATTGAGGTCATAAATAATAATTATTATTCCATAAATATTTGATTATGTTTGCAAAAAAAATTCACCTAATTCATTACAGAAAACGGTATGACATAGAACGTTGGGGGGGGGGGGAATCTATATCAAAAGAGAGAGGACGAGAGAGATCGCTGGAAATTATATTCAAGTTTGTAAGATTCAAGTGGTAGTAGTATTCCAAAAAACATAAAATATAATAATGAAGTTATTTGTCAAGGGCAAGATATTTGCAATTCATTTTCTGAATATTTTTCTTCAATATTTGTCCCATCTCATAGGAGCATGAATGATATTCCATACCGACCCAATAATAATTCTACAAATGTTTCCAATTACCATATCACTAGTAGAGATAGTATCTTAAACGAACTTAAATCACTACCGAACAAAGGGCCAGGACCAGATAATTTTCCAACAGTCTTTCTTAAAAAATGTTTTAATAACTTTATTTAATAAATTATTTAATAAATCGCTACAGGAAGGTAGTTTTCCAGCAATTTGAGAAACTACTTATATGTTGTGCCAGTTCTTAAATCCGGTAATAAACGTATAATAGAAAATTACAGACCAATCTCAAAGTTATGTATCATTGCTAAAGTTTTCGAAAGCATATTTGACTTCTTATTTATTGACGTTAGAAATTTACTTAACATTGAGCAGCATGGTTTTATAAAGAATCGGTCTGTTGAATCTAACCTATTTATTTTTTGTGAATATATATGTTAGAAAACCTAAATAATAAAGTACAAGTTGATGCTGTGTAGGTATACCGATTTCAGTAAAGTTTTACTATGTAAGCTCGCTGATTTCGGATACATGGCAGCCTCTAGTGGTTTAATTCGTATGTAACAAACAGATCCCAAAGCGTAACATTAGGTAGTTTTAAATCTGAAAATGTTATTGCAACTTCTGGTGTGCCTCAAGGTTCCCACTTGGGACCTTTGCTGTTCGATTTATATGTAAACGATATTTCTAGTTGTTTTAAGTTCTCTAAATTCATTATATACGCAGATGACCTAAAGATTTACCACTCAGTGCGCTGTCCCTCCGACAGCCTATTAATTCAGGAGGATTTAGATCGACTCTTCAGATATTGTGAAAATAACTACTTATATCTAAATCTATCTAAATGTCATCACATAGCATTTAGTAGAAACATTAATTTAATACCTGCATCGTATAAAATATCACATAATGATTTAATAATTGTCAAAGAGGTAAAAGATCTAGGAATTTTATTGGATTCAAAACTGCTATTTGACCAACTTGTACAACTAAAAAAGCTCGTCAGATGTTGGGTTCTATATTTAGGTGCTGCTACGAATTTGAGAACCCCAAAACAATTAGGACATTATACATGGCATACATAAATAGTAGTATATTGAATTATGGATCTTTAATCTGGAATTCTTTTTATAATATATACATATATCGATAGATTAGAGAGTGTACAAAATAAATTTATTGATCATATGAACAGGAAATATTTTCCTCAGGTTAGTGAAAGATCTGTAATTCGTAATAAATTGAACATGATGACACTAAAAAAAAAAGGAAAATTAGTGACATAAAGTTTCACAATATTGGATCCCAGATTTCAAATAGCCTTTTTAAAAAATGAAACTATTGAATACGTCAAGCAAATTTTAGTAAACGAATGTCTTTGTTCTGGATCTCAGCTGTCAAGTGACACGGAAGAAGATGATTTACCGCTAGCCAATTTTTTAAATGTCTTAGAACCTGGCGAAGAAATTTCAACACCAAAAAACGAGAAAAGCAAATTGCGGGACTGCTTTGATTAAGTTGCATCTTGTTCTAGTGCCTGCCTATCCAGTACCAAGAAAGAATACTAAAACCGCTATTAGGGAAGACCTAAATGTTTATTTAAATTTATCATTAATTAATAGAACTGACGGCCCGGTGGGTTGGTGGAGAGAAAAGAAAAGAAAAATATGTTTTCCATTTTAAGTGGCATTGCTTTAAAATTTCTTTCTGCTCCAGCTTCAAGTGTTTATAGCGAAAGGTCTTTTTCGGAGGCTGTAAATATTTATGAAGACACTAGAATTAGACTACTTCCTAAAAATGCAGAAAAGCTACTTTTCCTTAATCATAATCTGCCCCTTTTAGATTTTCAATATTAAAAAAAATAATGTACTTTAGATTTTGTTCAATTTTTCTGACTGCTTTTAATATTTTATCAAAAAATTTTTTTCCTCAGCAGTTTTAATATTTTTATAAATATTAATTTTACAAGATCTTTTGTTTATAATTAATAATATGCTAATATAGCATATTTTTGCATTGCTAATTAATATTACTTGCACTAAAATAAATAAAAGTGAACAACCTTTTTCATGATATAGTTTTGTCTTGTTTTAACAATATGTAAGTACTACTCGTAATAAATGAGTTTTATTTTTATACATTTTTATATCTAAATAAAATAATTTTTTCAGTTTCATTAGATATTTGTTTTATTATTTGCCTTCTGTTTTCTATTTAATATATATGTATATAATATTTTCGAAAACAACGAATTTTGTTCAAATTTTTTTTCTCGTACTATTTTTGAAAATGTCTTCATTAATTGATTCGGCCGAAGCTTCTGTATTCGGCCACATTTTAGGACATATATTCGGTATGCGGCCGAAGCAGAAAAACTAACTATAACTACCTATTTTCATGACATTTATGAAAAAAAAACAAACAGTGAAACAAACAAAAAATTAACAAATTGAAGTATATTTTCGTTGCTATCGACTCGAGTAATCCTATTAAACTCTGGAAAAATGCCAGTACAAGTACTACATAATTCGGCATGATGACATAAAGTGGCAAATTTTGTAGGTAATGGTTACAATTAGTCACATTCATATAATTAGAGCGATGTTGTTTCTTTGTACCTAGGTA
This sequence comes from Tetropium fuscum, assembly GCA_964058915.1. Taxonomy (NCBI): domain Eukaryota; kingdom Metazoa; phylum Arthropoda; class Insecta; order Coleoptera; family Cerambycidae; genus Tetropium; species Tetropium fuscum. The sequence goes on along the minus strand of CAXKVY010004548.1, from coordinate 92,260 downwards.
CAGCATATATATAATATATGCTGTACCTATTTGATGTTATAACTTGTAATAGGTACACCTAATCCTAATACCCCTAGCTTTATTAACGTAACGTTGTATCGTAATACTGACTTACTGACTGGATAATAATGAAAGGCACGTTACATTTTTTGCAATAATAATTAATATCTAAGTACACACATCCTAAAGAGCTGCTCCTACATAACTTGAGGGTGACGACGCTGCTTTGCATAATTATAATCATATAGGTAGGTATATCTACCGAATTAATATTTCTATAAGTATATTTTATAGGTATATTAAAAGCGTCTGTCTACCTATAGGTACCTATGTACATATATACGTTTTACATGCTATTAGTTTTAGCAAGATTACAGATCAGATACACTCGATTATAAATATATGTACCTATCATTATGATAAGAACACTGAGCAATAACAGGAATAGTAAATAAAATGTTATTTCCAAAAGTTATTGTTTCAGCAAGACAAATAGAAGTATTTATTTCTATACTATATTCTGAAATAGGTATAGCATTATAATAGGTAGGTATAGTGTAGGTAAATAGGTAGGTATAGCCTCAGACTTTGACAAAGGAATCTTATCTAAAAATGTCTTAGGTGATGTCTTATCTGGTGACTGACCCACGTTTTGCAAATCTATGCGAAACTAGTTGCAAAGGTCAAGACAAAAATAGTTCGGTGTTTAAATAAAAAATGACATGAGACATGAGGTAGGTAAGGTACCTACGTTTTTATGTACCTAGATTTTAACCCGGACACGTTAGTAGTTAACGGCACTATAATTTTAAACTACAAATATAAAAACAACCTACTCCTTAATCCTCGTAATAATCTGAAGATCCTGTCCGAATACTTTAGCGTACAACTGCAGAATCCTTACACAAGTCAAAGTAAGTCCGCGCCAAGGGCAGAACTCCTTCTCCTTGATATCGACAGCAGCAGCTAACATCGTTATTTAAAATCACGGCGGCGGCAACTATTAACACAGACAGAAGCGATTGTTTGTTGTTCCAACGTGACACTAACTACAACGTGAAATTATGCGCGTTCACTAATCGGAAAACAGAACTGGAACCGCAAGCGCGTTCTTTTTCAGCCTAGGAATCGAGTGAAGACATTCGAGGAATCGGAAACGAAACCCACTGGCTTCTGGATGATAACAACAAAGGAAACGAGATAAGGGGCACTACGAATTAAGTCCGCACACTAATGACACGACAATGCTATAATATCCCCGGCCCGTTAGAGAAACAAAACTCTTAACGATCATGATTAGTCGGGGCTTGTATTGTTTGTAAACAATATTTAAATTTGCCGCTGGAATTTCGCGAGCCAAGCGACACAGGCACACAGCGAAAAGTGAAGGAAACAGTAGGCCCTGCATTGGTGAAAGAACGAATGTGCGCGTCCGTCTAATTTAGAACTAGGTAGGTATAACCACGTCCACGAAATCACGGTTTGTTTGGAGCGCTTTATGTTTATGTGCAATAAACCGGCATCGTTGGCCGACAAATCGAACTTTATCGCAAATCCATTAATAAAAACGACCACCATTATTATTATTACATTAGGCAATAACACATTATTATGTAATAGGTATATATTATGTTTATGATTTTATAGACAAAGCGCTAGGGTTACCACAGGCGTACGTAGCAGGTACGTTTTACCATGGGCTCCGATAACACTTTTTTTTTGCAAAAAGTTTCAGTGTTAAAACATCGCCTCACTACTCGGCAAATATTCATTCAATAAAATACCTAAGATAAGAATTTTAGTATTCATGTTTGCTAGAATTTATAAGGTACATTGTAAATGTTATCCTTTGCAATTTGATATACTTATCGACCTGTTGAAGGATTAATTAAAAGAATGGGGTATCTAATAAATTGAAACGCTATCACAATATCACATAAAGTAAAAAACTTTAATACCTACCAGTATCTAGGTACTTATACCTATCTAATTTCAATAACTCCATTATCGCCAGAACAGAAACAACAATTTTAAACATTGGTCGTTTTATCAGTCTACATAGAATAGAGTAGTTAAGTTACCGAACGGATATTGCTATTATATCACCTGCTGAACTACTTAAAGTTCTTATCTTACTCAAATAAGATAGATAAGCATTAACATTATCAACCAGATAGGTACTTTCCGAAAATAGCATGACGAATTATTTTACTTATTTTAGCATTTAATATGAATAGATTTAATAGAATAACAAGAAAGTTTCGACGATGTTATTGTCCTTGGCTGAAATCAATTGTTATCAAAATAATATACGAGCCCCTTCCCATATCGGTTGGCCCACCCATTTAAATCTTAGTTTTTTGGTCAGCATCAAAACATAGTAAATACTACAAGCTGTGTTTAGGTCTCAAGGTAATTAATAGGGCATATTTAATCTTATGCAGTAGAAAACACCCAACTGTATTGGTCTTCACTCAAATGTGTAACAAAGAAGCAAAATGTTCAACCCGTTTTTTTATTCATTACAAAGTAAGCCTACAATTCGAGGGTGGCCGTGGAAAACAGACGCCACAACAATTAAACAATTATTGCTAATACTCATAGCTGGCAGAATTCATTTGATACAGCTTCAAAGTAGTTGTGTTCTTTAAAAATGGGCAGAGGAAAGGTTATGGATGACAAAATTCGTTCACTTATTATTAAATTTTTCAATTGTGGGAAGTCAAACTCGGAAATTGCAAATTTATTAGAATTATCGCGGTATAGTGTAAGAAATATAGTTAGAAGATATAAAATGACGAGTTCAGTCGCTGCAAAGCCCCGATATGTAAAAAAAGCAAGATTACAGATTGTGATAAAAGAGCGTTAAGAAGAATTATCCAGAAAAACAGACGTGCCACGTACCTCGAGTTAAGTGTTCTGTTGAGTGATGCCGTTGGAAGACGTATTTCAAGATCAACAACTCACAGAGAGGCTCACAAATTAGGATTTGGGACTTACAAGGTAAGTTTTTTAATAAAAAAAATGAACTAGAAAAATGAAAAGTGACAATTTTGCATTAGGCCAAAGAAAAGCCACTTTTAACACCACGGCAGAAGAAAAATAGGGTAAGATGGGCAAAAAAACATAAGGATTGGACATCTCAGCAATGGCGTGCAATACAATGGAGCGATGAGGCCCGATTCGAAGTTTGTGTTGGAGATAGTCGATGTAGAGTTAGTTATTCGCAAAAAAAATGAAGCATTCCATGCTGACTGTCTTAAAAGAAAAGTAAAATTTCCTGCATCCGTCATGGTGTGGGGGGGGGGGGAAGCATGTCATCAAAAGGAGTAGGAAAACTCCATTTTATCGTCGGAAACGTGGAGACAAACAAATATTTTTAGAAAAATCACTTTTACCGGTCATGGAAGAGTGTTTGACATCAGGTCAAGAATTTATGTTTCAGCAGGACGGCGCAGCATGCCACACCTCAAAACGAAGTTTAAAATGGATGGAGGACTATGGTATACCACTTTTGGAATGGGTTTTTAGTAGTCCGGATCTATCAGCCATTGAAACTTTGTGGCACGAGATGAAAAAGGTGCTACGGAAATACCCTGCTCGAACAATCCCTGAACTGAAGCAAAGGCTTCAGGAAATATGGGATTCTTTTACACCAGAATTATGCCAAGGCTTGGTTAATACTATGCCCCAACGAATTTCGGCTGTAATAAAAAATAAAGGTGATGTTACCCAGTGGAAAATTATAAAATTGTTGTTTTGTTAATTTAAAGTATTTGTTCACATGTATTCCTTTTTATTCTCATTTTGTGTTAGTTATCAGTCTCAGTCACCTAAGATGTATTTTTGTGGTTAAAAGAAGTTTGTCAAAAGAATAAATAAATTTGGAAGTTCGTGTCATATATTTCTTCTTCTACTTTTGCTCCATAAGATGAAATTTCTGACTAATCCCTAGGCGGGCCAACTGAAATGGGAAGGGGCTCGTACTATATAGCTACATTGACATTATCCATCTATAATTAGGTACCTACATATAGTTTGTAACATCGAAATAGGAGACATAAAAACCCATCGACCCATTTACACCTGCTACTGCATTTTTCACAGCGTTGTCAAGTATAACCGATTTCCAGAAATTTAAGGAAAAATAAATGATTTTATCGCCCATCGCATTATGATATTATCATGTAGTATAACAAAATATTGATCCCACTATATACCTTGCGTCATATCATAAAACAATTGGATGATTAATGTAATGCAGAATAAGAATGTCTCCCGTTCATATATTAGGGATCCATTTTACACGTTCCTCGGCCGGGTCACATCGGCATCATTGCTATTCATTTGGATGCCTAGTACCATCGAACGTTTTGTGGTAAAGTGGGGTCAACAATAATTCATGAAATAGAAGTAATACCGTTATTCTTTAATTTAGTGCATTAATTTTGAGGGCTTTTGTGTTAAAATTGATTAGTTATTAGTATTCCATCAGAACATAACAACTTGTTGAATGAAAGCGCCTTTATAGAGACGATTTTAGCTTCCTGTAAGGGAAGTTATACTGCCCCTATCTCCCATTGCGGCAATTGTTGGTATCCTTTGAAAATTTTTTATGTCTCATATTTCGATGTTACAAACAGTACATATCTATCAAAAAATATAATACCTATAACAGTTTCGAGATAGCTAATAAGAATTGATGTATTTAACCGCATACGTACGTGGTGAAAAGTACGAGCACTAACAACATAACCTATATATCCTATAATATTATAGCTGTAGGTAGATATTAATAGACACAGATTTTTCAACCGTCTTTTTTAGATTTGTTTGCATTACTAATTATATATTTCTGTTGATTTACATTCAGATTGACAGCTAATTAGGTATGTGTAGATATTTTAAAATCTGAAAATGTAAATTTGTACGTCATAAAGCATAAAGGTTAGGAAGTAGATGTAAAGTAACAATACTTATATCAAAAGCATTGCCCACAAATTGTAAATATAATTAATTTATTGATGATGATTGGTTGGTAGATAAATATAAGCTAAAATTATATCACGGAAAGAATATTTTTCTCATTTTGCAATTAGGTAGCGGCTTGATATCGGCTTAGTCAATAAAACTGAAATGTATTTGGATTGCTGCTACAAATAAATCATTATCAGAATTCGTTGCGTTATGACAGGACTAATATTTCTGGCTTCGCAACGTTCAACTTCAACCGTTTAATTAAGAAACAGCTTTGAGCCACGCGCCACGCCATACGGATATTGTATGTTGGCTAAATTAGTTACGGGTACAGGATTGATACTTCATATTAGTTCGTCATATCACAAATTAACAAATTAGGTATACCTACCTATACACTTCGTAAATAATAGAAACAAGTGTGAGATTTAAGAGAATCTCAAGATAACAGATTGAAAATTGTTCACTAAATAACAAAAAAATTTAAAACAAAAGTTATTGTTTTATTTGAGGCTACTAATAATGCCTTCTCAAGTAATAACCAGGTAAGGCATTGTTTGAATAAAAATGCTAAAAACACTGTGACAGCGAAGAAGGAAGCGAAGCAAGCACACAGTAGGTAGCCCAGTTAATTGTAAACGACCAAAAGATTATTTCTGTATTGTTCTGTATCAGTACAACGGCCCGGCCTATTTTTGCCTAAAATACCACCAATCATTTCACGCCAATAAATGACAGGCGAGGCGACAATAATTTTCGAGTGCTAGTCAGGCATAAATACTGTTTTTATTGTGACATTAATATCAATTTGGATTTTTTAGGTATTTTCGGGATTAGCTATTTTTTAAATACGTTTGAAATTTTATATTTAAAAAATATTATTCTTCTACACTATATCCACATTATAACAGAAACAACAAGAAGTGTGCTTGCTATTTATGTGTAATTATGTTTATTATTGCAAAGGGAATATTTACTAAAATAGGAATACAAGAGTTTTGTAGATTTTCTTGCAATAGGTAATGGTAATAGTACACATTTAAATAAATTATTATAGTTTAAAAAAAACACGCTTCAAAGTGAAACCGAAGTAAAAAATAATAGTTTTTTATATTTTATAAGAAAACATGGGCGTGTGCTTATGACCACACGATAGAAATGAAAACCAACAGTTTTTAAGTAAATAATTTCGTATAATAATTTCATAACAATATTCTTGTAAATACCACACAAATACATTTTTGTGGGAAACCATGCATTCTTCATGAAAATGAAATAAAAATACAACAATATATTGCTTGGTTTTAATAAGCAATAATTAATTAATAATTACTTTAAATGTAAAATGACACATGACAGCTTTTTTGACAGCTGTCAAGAGTCCAAACTCGTTTTTGACATCATAGTCGGATTTAGCCGTATAGAAACACTTAATTAAGACTATTTTCCAAATTGAAAAAAAACTAATAAATCGATTAAAAATTTCATTGACAGCTTAATTGACAGTTGTATCATTTAGCCAAAATCACGTAACCAATTTTTTACGACGAAATTTTACTTGATTTGTGTTCAAAAATTCACTCATGACAGCTGCCAAAAAAGCTACCATGAGTCATTTTACACTTAAAATAATTATTAGTTATAAAACGATACTAATATATTGTTTTTAATTAAAAATGTTTATTGACGCCTGTCATTTATGTCGAAACACCAACATTTATTTCCAAATTAATAATCTCTCCTTACGAAAATGTCGAATTTTAAAATATATACCTATATATGTAATTACATGCTCAGGTTTTTGGTTAAGGCTTTGGAACATGTTTTGCGATTTTATTTCCGCAGCGTATTTTGTAGCTGTGATGTGTGATGTGTGAAGGACGTACCTTGCTCAGTGCGACGTCTCTTCGTTGCCAGTTCTTACATATCTTCAATTTCGATGCTGTTTTCAATGTCTCTGTCTGTTTCTGTAGGGTCCGTGTCAGAAAGTGACAACATTTTTTGAATTTGCTTTTTTTACGGATTTGACGGGCTTTTGGGAGTGTATTCGATGCCGCACTGGCGAAGGAGGTTATATATACACTGTCTCTATCACAATAAGGGCCTTTGAAACGTTTTAAAAGCGCGCTTTACCCGACCTTATCCGCAGGAGGGTTACATAGCCGAGCGTGACGCGTGACGGCCCAGTCTCATTCAACACCCACAAAAGTGCAGAGCGCGCCTAAAGAAGTTTTCACTTCGAAAATATTATGATACATGGCTTATAAAATCTGAGCCCAGATTTACGAATATATTTACGACAGCATTCTCGTATTTCCCTTAAAGTGGTACGCCTACCAGATTTGCAAATCTTTACCAAAACTCTCTGTTCCCTTGCAGTTACAGTTTTGGGGCGACCTGTACTTGTACCGCGGACGTTAGTATTACCGGTTTCACCATATATATTTTTACAATATCCGCAATTGTGGTTGATATTTGACGTTGATCGATTCGCCTTCGTAATATTGCTGGATAAAAATTTTTCTTATTTTCTCGTTAGTGGCTATACCTCGCACAGATTTTTCATAAATATAACTTAGCAACAAGGACGTATACACTTCTAATGATGTTTACAGTGCGGCAATTTGACATTAGTACCCTGCACGTGTTTTTTAGTAAAGCCTACTAGCTACTGCTTATCGTAAGTACGACGCTTCTTGACCTGTCCGAACATTTAGTTGTCAGCATATTATGTTATAAATTTATTTTCTTTTCGAAGTGAAATAATTTGCTTTTTTTACGGATTTGCCGAGGTTTTGGGCGTGTACTCGATGCCGCATTGAAGAAGGAGGTTGTATACACTGTTACTACCATAATAAGGGTATTTGAAATGCTTTAAAAGCGCGCAACATCCAGAAAATTAAAAGTCCAGTTTTCACTTGAAAAATTTTTATTTTTCACTGAAAATATGTTGATTAGCTTTATTATTTTCTACTATGAAAAATATTATCGATAGGCAGGTTGTTCAAATAATATTAGATAGAGTAGGGTATCTCCCCTACCTATTTATAGTATTTTACAGTGGTCATGTAAGGTTCGATTTTCTTACTCACTTTCCGCTGTATCAAACATCCTGCAATAAAAGTAATACATTTAGCTCACACGTCAATCACGGGCGTTAATAGCATTATTTTTAGTTTGCAGTCGAAGAATTATTCGGTACTGACGCAACCAACTCGCACAACGGATGCCACCTTTTACCTAATTTCCTGAAAGCAGTTCTCGGCACGCCCAACTTTGGCTCGTGCTAAGCAGCACTTCCAAGTTCAAACATCATCAGAATTAGGTAGGTATACCTACACGCTTTATTTATTGTATTGGTGCGGCATTAATTGCCACAAGTGATGACCTGAATTATATTACCTTCAGCGGCCGCGACTTTATTTTCAGGGCCATTATTGTAATTAAAAAATTTGAGTTTCATTTTCAAAAAATGTTGAATTTCATTCCGCCCTCATCTTGCAACTCACCGCATTCGTACGTTAATAGGTATCGATTGCCTTTATCCCGTTAATAAAATAAATAGGTAACTATATTTATTATACATACCCGAGTACATACAAAAAAAATGTTCGTTGTCTTAAATACAACAAGTAAGAAAGTCTTTCGTAGGACGGTATTTTCTTCTCGAGTTCTCCAAGCATACCTAATAAAACTAAACGCTATAAATGTCACCGTGTATTCTGTAAACTTTGGTATAACCTTTCCCCGGATTTAAATAGATTATTGGGGACGCGCAGAGGTTGTTCATTCCCGTTTATGTGCATATAGCATTTTTAACGAAAACGGGGCAACTAATTTGACATTCACTCCTTCTAAAATCCAAAGTCATTCTGCTATGAAATATTAGTGGTTGGAGTTGTTCCTGTCATAAATACTGTTATCCTGGAAGACCACACCTTTCTGGAGTAGGTAATTACTATTTTTATAACATCGTTGCGTGAGGACCTTTAAACTAATTCGACCGAAACACTGCCGTAAGGTAGATGCCGGGAAAATACAAAATATGACGACAATGACGTCACAAGACCGGTCCAGCTGATTTTACACTATTTTACATCAAGTCATCTATGAAGTACCGTACCTCGGGATTCTAAAAATCATTCCCTATAGAGATATCCAGAATGTGTATGTTAGTAATTAAGATCGGACGTGAATCAACGAATCCCGCATATACAACAGAGTAGTTAGTTAAGGCGTCGCGTCGTCCGCTGCTTGTAGTGCTTGTTGATTATACTCGTAAAACGTTGTACGTTTGCCGCAGTTTTTCCTTAGTAAAAAGCTCTATTTCAAAATTGTAATAAAATTAAAATAATAATTGAATGTGTAAGACTCCTCAAATGTATTTAGTTCTTGGTGATAATTCGTAAAATAGACATTTCTTTTTGTGTGGCGCGAGTTGTTTGTTATCTGTCAAATGGCCAATGCCGATACCTACTGGATGTTTTTCGTTTGTAAATTTTAAAACTATGTTTCTTGTGTTACAGAAACGGTGTTAGTTAAAAATATACCTCACTACTTAAGGCAGGTGTCATTTACAATAAAATACCATAAAGATATTGGCTATTCTTCTAGAAAAAAGTGCAAACAAAATAATACCCAGGTGTTTTAAAATGTAAAATCTTAATTTTTTCCCTTATGGCTTCTAAATGTTACGTACTTAGGTGCTTACGCAATTACGATAGTACCAATACTTATCTGTCCGTGTTCTCTTTTCCAAAGGATGAGGAGATTAAACAAATATGAATTAGGTATTTTTCAGAGTCGTGTATTATGAAAATAGATAGAATGACTAGGAACGGTGGTTCTATCTTGGAGGTTCCTAGAGAGAAAACGAAACTTACAAAAAACGCTATTCCTTAAATATTTTGAGAAAAAAAATCACCTGGTACGCGAAAACACCCAGACGAAAGGCGACATAAGTTAACAAATCGGAACGAGGCTATTTTTCAGGAATGGGTTCGCAGTGATATCGTATTACGTTTTGACAACTTTTTACTTAAGATTTATTCCCATTTTTAAAATTTCAAAGAATTTTATTGGATTTTTTAAAATTTATTGCGATTTAAATGCGTGTCCTACAATTGTTTTAGGATTAAAAATATTTAGATATTTGAAAGTTCATTTTTTTCGTAACAATAAACTTATTATCTTCTTCAAAATGTTCATGGATATTTGGAAACGATTTGGTCACAGTTTGATTGTTTATTAAGCCATATAAATTGAAATGACAGTAAAGTTGTGGACAAAATTATTGAGGGCGTAAAAATAGCATGCAAAGATTTACAAAAATCAATAAATAGCCTGTTAGATGATTAGAAATTGTTTAATATACATTATTACAAAATCAGATTTTTTCATACAACTTGCCAACTTTTCTGAAAACGACTCTGTTGAGATTAGCGAATACCTTAAAAATATAACAAGAGGTGCTTTAAAACAACCATCGGAATTATTCGTTGAAGTTTCTGTTCAAGCCTATCAAATATTTAATGAGCTTATTTCAGATTAATACGAAAGCGAGTTTTTAAAGAGGATCATTTCGCGGGAGTTGATAATTTTAAAATTAGAGAAAAGTAGGTATGTAGAAGAAATGAATGAAAAATGTGTTTTATGTAACAAAACACTAAAATCAATATTAACCAAAACTATAGTCATATTCTTTCCTATATATATATATATTACTTAATAATTACTCAAAAATAATGAACAATGAAATTGACAATCGAAATAATGAATTTTAACCTCTCTGGTGATGTGGAAACCCCCTTTCAAGTTATTTTATCATAAGTAATAGTTTGTTTTGAAATATATTCAGTTTTACTCATAAGAACCTCTCTGTATTGTATATTACGTGATGCCGTGACCAGACCAGTATCGTGACGCGCCGTCACAAATTCTTATCCCCGCCCTGTCTTACGGAGGTCTCGATTCGCTTCATTATTTATATTAAAGTTAGTTCCGATCTGACAACTCATTTTTAATACGATCGTCAGTGTTGCCATACGTACGGTAATTGTAACAAATGTACGATGTACGGTCCAAATTCAAATACCGTACCAAAAAATACGGTAATTTACGAATAAAACTAATGTTGTTTTAATGTTGTTTAACTATTTCATAGATATTTTTTTAAGCACAGCCCCTTTACAATCAACCAGTCTTCTACAACCAACTAAAGGGTTACAACCAACCAAAAATTTGCGCCATCTCTTGATAAGTAGAAACATTACATATTTGGTCGAATCCTTGATTTTACACTTTGCCCGATCGAGACGTTACACTATTCTGGCATAGATGTCGCACACGTAATTTTCGCGAATCAACAACTAGTGAATCCCTGAAGTAGGTACATAGAGATTATACGTATTAACGTAAAATTAGTGCAATATAAATAATATAAATTGTGTAACAATGTCAAGTGATAGTGATACTAGTAGCAGTGGCAGCTGTTACAGAAATTTAGAACAGAATGGCTTGGTTTGCTAGAATATAAGGCGTGGCGTCCTGTTAAAAACAATAGTTACAAGGCTTTTTGTGCCTTATGTAAAAAGGAGTTTGTCGCTGAACTGTCTACAATAAAAAAAGCATACCGATTTTCAAAACATACCGAGATAATATATCGTTGAATAACCGGTTACTCGCTAAAAAATCCCTTTTAATAATGTACGGTAATTTCTATGGAAATACGGTAATTTCAACTACGCATGTACGGAATTTTGGTTTTAAATATCTGGCAACACTGACGATCGTTAAATTTTCCTATTTTATTTTATGAGCAAGCACCAGGTAGGTGTCGGTCAACTGTTTTTTTTTTGTCTAATGTAAATCTGTATTTATTTGCATAATTGCAATGAATTTCAACAAGTAACTGACAATCTCACTAACATTAAATTTAGAAGTACACAACTAGATTTCAACAAAAATACGTTATAAGACTTTTTTTGCTCATGACTCACGTACGTAACTACCTAACTATTCGGTATAGGTACTAAAATGTCTGAAATAAATAAATGCGATAGGTATAATTGCATGTATAATCAGACATGGAATTTCGATGTGTCACATTTAGAACTTGTTCCTTATAAGGTCAGAATACTGCATTAAGTTTCTCTTGAGACGTTCGTTTATTCCATATTATTGTAAGAAATAAATACAATGTTTATTTATAACAAGCATTATATTAGGTATACAGAACATTGCACAAATACCTACTACCTATCAGCCAATGCAAATAGGTAGATATTCCTTACCTGCAATAATAATTAAAGAAATATAAAATATGCTAATTGATTAGAAAGAACTTATGTATATAAAATAAATAGACTTTACGATTCACGAATAGAAGCAGAATATTCCCATTACGTAATTAATTTTAAAAGCATCACTTTTGATTTTAGTATTAGGTAATCAACATCATGTAAATAAATGACAATCTCTCTTCTGAACATCGTAACGTGTAATTCATTTTTCTGTAATTTATCTCGTTATGTAAGTGTAGAAAACACGTCGATGTATGTGAGCATGTGTGAGATTTCCAAATATCTATTACGAACATTCGATTACTGCATTATCCGAGATTAATTCCCGATAAACTCCTCATAAAAATGTCATAAAGGCAGCATTCAGGAAACGTTTCATCCTACACTCTGATTTTGTATTTAACGTCCTTGTTATATTGTGTCTGTGAGCTTTATATATTTATACTTTTTGGTAATAAATATATTATACCTAGGTATTACAAAATATATTAAAATATTCGGAAAGATAATGTTTTCAAATAGGTACTAATAAAACAGCTGCTTTATTTATCGTAGCTGTTGGGATGTAAATATTTCAGAGAAAAATTATTACATTCCACAGGATACCTCTTCGCAAATTCGAATTGCGAATGTATTGTAGGTATATAAAAATTGGGTATATAAAAATGATATTAAGTTGTACGAGTATTCACGAAGCCAAATAAATCTTGTACTATTTTGTTATGATAAACAATTCGTGATCTGCTACCGATATAGTAAAACTAACACAAAAATCGGTGAAACTGAAACTTTAATAAAAAAAAATTGGATGTGTGCTTATGACCACACGATAGAAGCGAAAACTTCTGACTACCTACTTCTAAGTGAAAACTAATTTTCGAATTTTAAAATATATGCAAATGCTGCGAAGAGTATCTATCTATCCTGTATAGAATGTTATAGATTTTATAATATATCATGTTTTTATATAACGTATTACTTTTTTTTAAAATACGTAAAAAAAATACATTTCCAAATCGAGTTGAAAGTTGCGACCTTTAACAGTTCAAATGCTTTATCTTTATCTAAATCCTATCTAATAAACCTAAAATCAAATCTCTCTAAATTATTTCCACTAGCAAAATTACCTGACCTCTGCATTAGTAGTCTGGGCATACGGGTTTTATTAATTTGTACGTCAAGATTTACTATTTTTAACGCCTAGAGATGATGTGTAGGTACGATAATCAGTAATAATATGTACCTTGTTTATTTCTTCCTTCAAAATATTTATGCAAGTGGGCCGTTAAATATTTCATACTTTGACACATTCTGCATAAATCACTTACCAAATAAATACTACTACCTGATTCGAGAGCCACCTATAATTTAATATACCTATAAAATAACCAAACCGGATTTGATGCGATTCATTAATTATGTGATTGTGTACACGAAACCACGATTCACGACATTTTTTGGTGTTCAGGACTTTTTATTTCGAAAAAACTAGAAAAAAATTTGTTTTTCTGAATCCTATTTTTTAACGTTTAATCCGTTTTAAAGTTTATTTTTCTCGACTACTTAGCTGTTTTGTACATATTTATTTTTGTTTCTTGTGGGAAATATGGCTACTGGCGGACCACCCACTAAAAAATGGAGACGCGCTGAAAGCAATACTTCATGAGTGGTGTGGAAACTTGCATTCAATATCAGCTGTGGTGTTGAAAATATGCATATAAAAACCTTCCCTTCTACTTTCACCCCCTAAGAAAAAAAAATGTCTACGCCAATGAAAAACATTGTGTAGGTCAGGGTTGCCGGTCGTTCAACTACACATACATATTATACGACGTATAGTCTTGTTATTTTCGTTAATATATGTTTAAGCAATCGAAAAAAAAAATTATTTATGGAAATTTGTCTATACCTCCATGCTGCGAGGCAAATGAAGCCAATAAATCATAATTTTTCATGTGCGAAAGATAGTATGTCGTCAGAATTTTTTTTAAAACGGCGCAAACCCATATTCTGGCATGCCTGCGTACACACATACTAGGTATTTACCGTCTCGGCTGCCGAATATTCCCCTTGTAAAGATGCCTAGATATATCAGTGCTGTCGTATCCCGAAAAAAGAAGAAGTCTTAAAAGAAACAAAGACAATAATTCTTTATTGCGCGGACAAAAGGACATATGTCGATAAATATGAAAGTCCAGAATGAATTTTCTTTGAAGTTTCTCCCGATTTTGTAAAATCAGGAAAATATTTTAAAAAGTAAATGAATTTGAATTTGGTAACAAGTTAGGATGAAAAACAGTTATTACTCAATTTTTCGCCTACTTGGGATAATCTAGAATTTATACTAGACAAGCCCAAATGATCCCAAAACTTTACTAAAATAGTAGTCATTTGGATAGATCATTTTATTTAAAAAACCTCTTCGTACGTTCTGACATACTTCTCACACAAATATATATGCTAAAATATGAACAACTTTTACAGAAACAGAGCAACACATGCAACAGGTCATATGATTTTGTTTAGTTACTGTTTGGGTAAAAACGAACTAAGTCAACAAGCCGTAGTGGCATTTCAGACACAAGTTGCCTTCAATATTTTAGATCGAAAAAGCATTGGATAAAGAAGGAATAAAGTTACATAGGTCTGTTTTATAGCTGTTCTAGAAGTTAAGCCCTATTTATCACAGTTCGTTGAAGTGTTAGTAATTAATGGGAGTTGACTTAAGCCGATTTTAGCAGACACATCTTTAGCAGACGACGCTTTCACCAATGTAGTTAAGTCGTTTTCTGACTTATGTCCTTTTGCCCGCGCAAGAGAGAATTAATATCCTCGAAAGTGTCCTAGAGGCCATTAACAACAAGTGTAGAGAATTGGGATTTTATGGAATACAGGGTTTGGGACTTGAATTATTAAAATCCTACTTATCAAATAGGATTCGATACAGAATAGAAATAAGCAAAAAAAAAAGTGACAGAAATTCGCATGAAGGCCTCGTTTCAGTCAAGTACAAGTTTAAAAAGCATCAGAAAATTCAAAAAACGCCTGGAAAATATAAAAACCAGCACAGTATACTAAAAAGATTACAGAACGAATACTTTCCACTATCTTAATACTTTATAGTCTGTGAGCCATAAAGGCAAGTAGGTGCAGTGCATGTCGTTTTACCAATGGAGAGACAATATTGGTCAGCGACCCACCTCACCTAAGCAAGAGAGCCAATAGTAGTGTGACGATTTGGGGTTGTTTACCTGCTACTTTAAGTTGAATGGAGATAAACACAAATATTATAATATAATACATTTTATTTGGGCGTCCTTTATTTTCTATTTCACTTCAAAAAAACTTGAATCGATGCCGCAAAAAGTAGTTCAGAAGATAGGCAGATCATAAGCACTAACTATATCTATTCACTTAATCTATGGCATTACACGCAGCAGCCCTATAATAGCGGTATGCCGACGCGCATACGGCCAGTCGTCACTGCGAAGAACGCCCATATAAAATACATTTTTCCCGAGATGTACACGTCACTGCGGAGGCCGCCCATATAAAATGCATTGACCTGCATCAACTTGACCAGTTTTCGATTCTGTTTCCCTAAAACATATAATATTGTACTGGCCTATAATGTGTGACGTACCCTGTATGTACGCTACAAATCTCAACATTATAATTGAATATAGGAATTTTTGAGGGATTTCAGTAACATTAGATAGGTATACATATACCCCTTTAGTACTTAGATGTGTGATGAGACATAAAATATATATGTTGTGACTCATTACATCTGCTGATTTCGCTGATTCCTTTGTTGAATTTTCAAGTAGATCGTATTGCAGCTTACAACATATTTTTTTACTAACCGGTTGGTTCTTGAATGAATAAAAATCCCCATCAATACCACACGCGGTAATTATTTCAAAATAATTATATGGCTGTTAGGATCAACTAACGGGTGTGTGTGTGTGTATGCAACCAGTTAAACGCAGGCGGCGTATATCGAATTGCCCGTACACAGTTGCAGATGTTTATCAGCGCTATTTAATAAAAATGATGATTAATAAAAGCATCACGGACGATGCAGCAGTCAGTCAGTCGGCAATGAAACACAATTATTAATATATATCATATCACTTAAAGGCGACGTCATAAGCAACACCAAATATAAATGCCTTTTATAAGACGATTCCACTAAATGAGTCATAATAAAGAGGAAGGGCATTTGGAGGACATTATATTATTAAGATTCTTGTGTTATTTTGTGTAGGTATAAAACCGTGGCATTTTTGTAAACCCCGACGGTAACGGATATAGGTACCTATGCTGCCAAAGCATAATATACTATATAAGTAAGTAAGTACCTACCTACGTACCATTAAAAATATAAATTCACTTTAGGTTCGAGTTTATAGGTATAGGACCTACCTACCACTATAATACCTGATACCTTAACCTATCCAACAGCATAAAATTGTGTGCATTAACATTAGATACATATCTATAGGTAGATGTCTAGGTATTTTAAACGGGGCATTTGCGGTCGCTATAGTTTTGGATGTAATGTCTATTTCTTTTTTTTATTATTATTAAAATCAAATACCTACCTATCGTGACATGGCAACTCATTCATTTTGTAACTAAGGTAGGGTTGCTACATTTGAAAAATTGAAAAGCAGGAAGTTTTTTCGAGTAGGTAATACACAGTGACGTAGCCAGGATTTCATTATGGCGGGGGTCACGCGTTTTCCTGGCATTTTAGAATTTCAATGAAAAAACCCGTTTATACAACGATACCTACTTTCACAAGAAAGAGTTCTGAAACCATACATTTTTCAAATTAAAAAAAAAATATTATACATAGTGTTTCAGGATTATGTTTACAAACTTTAAGGACACATTGTCCAGGTAAAAATATATTTTTTTATATAAACAAAGGGGTGAAAACGCCTCGTTTTCGAGATACAGGGTGTTAAAGTTTCCAAAAAAATATTGATATATCTTAATATCTCGAAAACGGATAAAGGTATTTAAGTAAAATTTGGTCCAATACATGACAAGATAATATGTTAGAATATGACTAAGTAACAAATATTGCGAACCACCCTTGGCGGAGATATGGGCAGGCAATACAATTAATTTAAAAAAAAGTATTACGACCCTGCAAAAAAATGAAAAATACTATCATTTTTGAGTGTAATAGTCTATTGTGGACAAATACACTGCGCAACTTATTTAACGCACAACCAAAGAGTTAACTCAAATTTGACGTTATGTATTTTCGACAATTTTTGTACGTTTTGGTCGATTTTTTTTTCAAATTGTAGGTTTTTCTCTTAGGAATATCACTGTCTTAGTTGTTTTGGTAAAACGAATGATTTTGATATTATACCAGGTGCTATAAAAATGTTATGTTTTTTTCCGAAATTTCAAAACGTCCTGTGGGCTGCTATACAAGGTATTGCAAGTTATTGCAATTATAGCCAATTTAAAGCCTCATGTTTTTTCTACATTTTATTTTTTTATTCATTTGTTTATCTCTGTTACTTCATAAAATATCCAATTTTTGAGTTGACGTGATTTTTATTAAATTTATTAACTTTCTTTTTTGTCTTTAACTTGTTCATTATTTATTACTCATTGTACTGGTTACAAGTTATTTAATTTACTAAACAATGTAACTGATTCTTGGCGAAAATAAGCGGCGGTGCACATACGGGTTTTCGCCGCGGCGCGGCGGTTTAAAAAATTAATTTGCCACGAAACGATTACAAATATGAGAAAATTCTAAGAGATAATATTTGTCCAAAATAGACTGTTACACTCAAAAATGGCACTATTTTTCATTTTTTGCAGGGCCGTAATACTTTTTTTAAAATTAATTGTATTGCCTACCCGTATGTCCGCCAATGGTGGTTCGCAATACTTGTTACTTAGTCATATTGTAACATATAATCTTGTCATATATTACACAAAATTTTACTTAAATACCTCTATCCGTTTCCGAGATATTAAGAAATATCAATATTTTTTTGGAAACTTTAACACCCTGTATCTCGAAAACGAGGCGTTTTCAGCCCTATGTTTATATAACATTTTTTGTTTATTTTTACCTGAGCAATGTGTCCTTAAAGTTTGTAAACATAATCCTGAAACACCTTGTATATTAGGAATGTTTTTTTCTATTTTTATAAACATTACATATAAAAAAATAAAAAATCCGGAAAAAAAAGAAATGCCCTCAGAATGTAAGTAGGTTAGGTAGGTATAGCTTTATTTAGGTCGTATAAATAAGTGATAGCAAAAAGAGTAATATTTAACGATAAATAATAATGAATACAAAAGTTAAGGAAATTAAAAAAAAAATGAAAATTTTCAGTTTTTTTTAAATGTCATATTTTGACACATTTGGCAATTCTGGATCAAAGGGCGAACACAAAATTCGAATCGGGCAGGTCTTTAAATAGGATTTCATCTTTTTTGGGTGGATGTTTGCGATTTGTATAGAACATCTTTAAAACGCCTCGTAGGAGGCCTCAGAACCCGACTAAATACAACTGACGGCGGCCTTAGGTATACTGACATATTAACATGGTAGATAAGCACGTATAATGTTTTTGAATTTAAAATTAATAAAGAGATAGGTACGTCAACAATTACTTCGATTTGATCATAATTATTAATAGACCGCGTATAATACTTATTATTTTTACTAGTACTTATGCAACAAACTTTTCTTATTGAATTTGCTGGCAAGTACGAGTATTAACCCACATGTTTACATTTATTTGTTGATCAAACCAGTTATCAAACGATTTATGGCGAACGTGACAGCTTTATTTTTTCCAAAACCGGAAGCTAATGTGTCTATTTATTGTTGTTTTGACACAGCCATTCATACCTTGGTCAAAAATAACTAGGTATCTTGAGGGTTGGACTTTTTAAATGACAGGAGGTAATAGGTATGTACCTACTGTTTGTAACATCGAAATATGAGACATAAAAAAATTTCAAAGGATACCCACAATCAACGGCGCGGCGGCTCGTGGTCTTTTAAAATCGAGGAATCTAATCTTATAAGTATGGTTACTAGTAATGTGCGGACATTTCAAGTAAGGGAACGTATACTTATACTCATGTAGGTACCTATTAACAAACAAGCTCTGATCTTTGTCAAAGCGTTGAGTCAAAGTAAATCGGCGTTGACTGTTGACGATTTGGTAGGTTAGGTAGGTACCTACTTACACAATAAATATGACTGTATTTCAATTGCAAGTATTGCAAGTATATTTATTTTATTTTTCCGTTTTAAAGTTTATTTGTACATATTATTTTTGGTTCTTGTGGAAAATAATATATGGCTACTAGCGAACCGCCCACTAAAAAATGGTAACGCGCTAAAAGCAATAGGTACCTACTTCAGGTGTTGAAAATATGCATATAAAAACCTTCTACTTTGAAGCCCCTAAGAAAAAAAATGTCTACGCCCATGAGAAACATTGTGTAGGTCAGGGTTGCTGGCCGTTGAACTACAGATATATATTAGAGAGCCTGTAGGTATGTATATTTCTATAAAATTATTTAGAACCACGCTGTTCATATTGGCAAGTAAATTAATTCAAACAAAAAATGATGCTTTCAACATTTTCCGAAACAGCCAATTCAGCAAATCGTGTCCAATGGCTACACCGGTACGTAGACTTGATGAAATATTCAAGCGACATTCCTAGTTATTGTTCTTACATAGGTAGGTGCAATGCTTACAAATACCCACTATACCTAAATAGGAATAAAAAAAGACTCACCTCCACGTATGCGGCTCGAATCCCTCCTTGCACTTGGTGCATTCTGTGCAAGGCTGCCCGACATCGGCTTCCTTGATCTGCACACCCTGCAAAAACGAGACCACATTTTAGCATTATAGCCGTTTTAAAAATAGGCCGTGACGGAATGCCTGCCTTTAATAGGTATTAATTTATTATTATTGCAGCAGCGCTGCCATTTCAACTACCGGGCGGAAGCTACCCCTCGAGCTTGCCACGTCTATTACGCTGGACCCCTGACAAACGAAAAAAAAGTTCAGAATTTTGGGCTAATTTGTTGTATATCCTGATTTGTCATATTCTGATTTGTCGCTCTAACCATTCGGCAGGAATTACAATAGTTATTTGTGTGTTAAGAGCGCAAAGTACTGCATTGCCGGCCGCTTGGCAGTTTGTGCTCGTAATATATACAACATTTTTTCTACAATCGCTTAATACAGTGTGTTCTTGTATGTATTTGACATATGTTTATATATTGAAATGGACCCTATCCCTTATTTAGTTAATAAACTTGCGATGTCGTGACCTCTGTTTTGTTTAAAGACGAGATACCGATTTTTAAATAACAAGTGGTTAGGGTATAAGCAGGCACTAGGAAAGACGTGGTGCGGGGTGGTTGAGATAAGACGGGATATAGGGAGACGAGGGATCGCATATGGGGAAGCAGGTAGTTGGGCTCTGGTGTGTGTTGGTGTTTGACGTGAAATTTCCCAGGTTAGTAAATATACTTAATTTGTAATGTTTATTATTAAATTTATTATCTCGAGAATTTATGCCATCTTTTTATTAAAATTGTCCGTGTTATATTATGTTTTTGAACTACCAATAATTATGATACGTTATGAATAAACTATGAACATTTTACTTGTTTATTTAGTTTGTTCAGCTCATTCTGTTTTAAGATTATTTCATTTTGTTTTATTTCGTTCAATCTAAGTAATGCTGTTGACCTTTTTGCTCCATTCATGACTACGAGTAGGTTTTTCATACTTGAGGGTTTTGGCTTATAACAGTGACTTAATTGCTTATTGTATGAGATGATGAATGTTTGCGCCTTGTTGAATTTATTAACACTTTTCTCCCGTGCCTGGGCGAACACGCTAGTTGCCTCCCGTATGGGACCTCGGTACCTTCTGACGAAAGTCGGCTAACTAACAGCAAACTCTACAGTTTTGTATCTTGAGAATGACTGTAGGTTAAAACACAAGTATGACAACCCTTGTAAGTTTTCATTTTACTTTCACCTAAGTGTCCAACAGCATTACTGCGATTCTTTTGAATATAGATCGAGGGTTTCTCTGCCGTGCTCTTTCCCCTCGTGAATTCAAGGCTGAGTACGGCATTTATTTATTTTATATTGTTCATAAATTGAATACCTGTTTAAATAAAGCAGTAGGTGTATTAAAATGTTTAGTCTATTCTTTTTCATCTCAAAACTCCCGCTTTTCGTTAGTAACCAGTGCATCTCGGACAGGGTTAATTTAAATTAAATACAACGTAGGGTAGGTATATCCCCTTTTGACGATCACGTACCCCTGCCATGTGTTTCTCTGTTTATTATGTTTAACCGACCCGGGTTGGTTACATTACAATATGAAGTTTTTTTTGTTAGCTACACTTCTCATGTGTCATTTTTGAGTTACAAGCGCCTGCTAAGGAATTTATAATAAAGAAGCGAGCGGGAATTGACACTATTGCCGCTTTAAAGCGACAATTATGTCATCATCGGAAATGGCGTACCTACTTTGCGTTGAGAATTGAAAGCGCAAAAGCCTACTATTGAGGCGATTGTAGAAAAAGTTAATTGGGAGGGGGATAGCTTAATATTAAGCTGGAAAAACGTGTACTACGACTACGTCGTGTAGGAGTGTAGGTAGCTATTACATATTACGGCTCTCAAAGGCCGAAGCCGAAACAAATACACCAAAATTTATTGTTATTTTGTTGCTTCAAGAAAACCAACGCATTAATTTTTTTAACCATTTACTCAATATCAAAAGAACATAGGTACCTACCTATTATTGTAGTCGGGTGGTTAAAAAAAGGGGCCGAATTAACACCCGGTAATGTAATACCTACCTACAGTTTGCAGATATTAAAAATACTACCTAAATGCTCGATTGAAAATTTTAAAACGCAGTAGGTATAAAATAACAGGATATGCCTTATTATATGTTTTTAAATGACAATAGGTATATAATAATACAATTGTTGCAACTTTTTTTATAAAAAAAAAACAAATGACACGAATATAATACCTAATTAACTCCATGCTTCGTACAACAAATTAAAACACTCAATCACTTTTTGCACAAATTACACAAATGCCTAACCATTCTTTTTTTTTGTTTGGCAGCAGACTTTTTTTAACATAACAAACTATTTAAGATGGCGGTTACAAGACGGCAACAAATAAAAATGTGTAAACAGTACTTAATACCGTATTACTAAATATCCGCCATCCGCCACCTCAAATAAGATGTTCCACAATATCCAATTCTGCGAGGGTGTGTAATGTATAATCCAGCAGGCTATTGTATATAAGCATGAAGTAAAAGTAAGTGTAAGAGTCTGACCATACGGCAAATGCCGGCCATGTTTATCCTTTTCTGAAATGATTAGGAATGCTGCTCAGCGCAAACAAAGGTATTTACTAGGAGTAAACAAACAAGAAAAACATTCACGCTTTGTATTTGTATTGAGATTTACTAGGTACCCATAAGGGATTTTTTCGTATTTTTAATATGATTTTTTCACAAATATTAAGCCTAAATTTTACAAATTTTTGCAAGACCGAAATTATGGTGGAATTATACACACACTTAATTAACGATTAAGAATTAACAATTAATTTAAGGACTGTTCGATGTATGCATCCACAATTAACAATTAAATTAAGAGTTACCCAAGTTTTGTCTTCTGAATTTAATTCTCAATCGTTAATTGTATCGTAACTATATACCTATCCAGCATTAGTAATGAAATGAGTATTCGCAAATAAACAAACGCTGTTTAATTAAAAAATCTTCCTGACTAACCTCGCATGATGTATTCAGTATTAGTAGGTTTCCAATCTTCCCTTCGCACTATGACGGCTATTCCTTTCTTCTCTGAGGATCCCGCGGAAAAACGTTCTTTTTAAATCCTTTTTTATCACTATTTTTGCGGTCAACAGCACAACACAACAACCCGACATGTCTATATTGTCTAGTGCCACAGAAAATACACCACTCACTACTACTGCACTTAAACCCTGACGACCATGATGCGGTGTTCTGTGACTCAAATATACCGGTACCGGTAACTTATCGAAATTAAAACACAACAAACCGTTTGAAAAAATAACAAATACCTACCTACCTTCAGAATAGGCAAAA
The DNA here is from genome assembly GCA_964058915.1 of Tetropium fuscum. NCBI lineage: Eukaryota > Metazoa > Arthropoda > Insecta > Coleoptera > Cerambycidae > Tetropium > Tetropium fuscum. The sequence goes on along the minus strand of CAXKVY010004548.1, from coordinate 68,782 downwards.
TTAAGAGCAAAATGGCCGCTAATTCACTGCCCTCAAGCGGTAAAAATGATAAACATGGCTGACCCGTACCACGTGGCCGCGTAAGCCAATGAGAATGATATACGTTTGGCCATGGTATTTGCTTGCTTGGAGGGACACTAGACTCTACTGTATCTAGTGTGCAAGGCCTGCCAGAAACACCGAAATCTGGTGGATGTCGAGATACACCAGTGAATGCCAACGTTCTCCAAGTTGCTTGGCGTTTGCCGAAATAACGGTCACATATCATTATTTCTAACTTACACCGGTGAATGTCAATATTCAGCATGTACTCATGTTGTATGTTCAAAAGAAACATTTTTTTTTAATAAAGAAAACGAGATGGGAAAACTTTTCTAATAAACTTAAGGAAATTGTTGAATTTAAAACAAACAGCAGAACATTGCAAATCACGAAACACAATTAATAATACAGTCAAAATTGTATTTTTACTCGGAAAGTTTTGGGGTAGTTTTGATATTTCCATTCTATATGTTTTTTGGGGTGCTGAATTCGAATCCGAGGTTTGCTAACAAAATTTCGTGCCGCAACATGGGAAAAAATGAAAAAAAGGTAATAAAAGCTCGTTTTTTTGCGTTTTCTTGCTTATAACTCGGAATCTATAGTTTTTTCGTAAATAACCTTTCTATTCAGAAATAAAGTACATAAAATTTGCTAAAAATTTAACTCCGTAGGCTTTATTCTCCGACGAACCGTTTGGGCTCAAGCGCTGGTTGAAAATTGGCGTATTTCGGCGCAAAAACCCACTTTTTCCACTCCAAAACTAATTTTTTGTTTAAGGCTGTCAATTAGTGAATTTCTCCCATTTCTCTGCACAAACCTTATCTAGATCGTATATATGTAAAGGTACAGGTAATGTAAAGGTTGAAATTTTACAAATGAAAAAGTTGAAATTCCAACAAAAAATCTAGAAACGTGATTACATATTATTTAATATATGATATTATATATGATTATATATTACATTACTATAATAACAAATTATATAAGCCGTTGTAGTTTTGATGGTCCTGGTTGAGGTTCTTCGAAGGCGGCGGGTCCTAGCACAGGTTCAAGTTTCTCCATCGTCAGCGTCGAGGTTCATCTGGAAAATAAAAGAGGAGAAAAGAAGTGGTGAGAAAACACAGGCGCGACCATTTAAGGAGGAGAGGGCATCACTTAGAGATTATATTATTTTAATTTCATGACCTGTGAAGCACGTGAGGAAAGGCCGTTGGCCCTCATGCCCACATATATAACGAAATAAATTGGGAGATATTTAGACATACCTTCCGCATCGTGTAAGCGTTCTTTTGCAGGCTGTTCTAAGCCTTTTTCTTCAGCTTCTTCTTCTTCTACGTCAGTGCTGTCCGGGGACTCGACGTTAACTGCGTTAGCACCCCTTTTTACACTTACACGAAATGTGCCGAAGTATCGAGTCCGGCGCAGGGTTCAAAGTGGTTGGCACTGGCACGATATCACCTTGAAATGGACCCTATCCCCTATTTAGTTAGGAAAACTGCGATGTCGTGACCTCTGTTTTGTTTAAAGAGGAGATACAGATTTTTAAATAACAAGTGGTTAGGGTATAAGCACGCACGAGGAGAGACGTGGTGCGAGTGACTAGTGTTTGACGTCAAATTTCCCAGGTTAGTAAATATACTTAATTTGTAATGTTTATTATTAAATTCGTTATCTCGAGAATTACCGCCATCATTTTATTAAAAATGTCTGTGTTATATTTTATGTTTATATTAACGTATATATTTTAATTATGATACGTTATGCATAAACTATGAACATTTTACTTGTTTATTTAGTGTGTTCAGCTCATTCTGGTTTTAAGATTATTTTATTTTGTTTTATTCAGTTCGATCTAAGTAATGTTGTTGACCTTTTTGTTCCATTCATGACTACGAGTAGGTTTTTCATACTTGTGGGTCTTGCTTATAACAGTGACCTAATTGCCGCTTATTGTATGAGATGATGAATGTTTGCGCCTTGTTGAATTTATTAACACTTTTCCCCCGTGCCCGGGCGAACACGCTAGTTGCCTCCCGTATGGGACCTTCGTTTTTGCACCAAAACCTTACAACTATTAGCTGGGTTGCCGCCCGTATGGGACCTCAGTACCTTCTGACAAAAGTAGGCTAACTAACAACGAACTCTTCAGTTTTGTATCTTGAGAATGATTGTAGGTTGAAGCACAAGCATGGCAACCCTTGTAAGTTTTCATTTTACTTTCACCTAAATTTCCAACAGCATTATTGTGCATTTCTCTGCCGTGCTCTTTCCCCTCGTGAATTCAAGGCTGAGTACGGCATGTACTTATTTTATATTGTTCATAAATGGAATACCTGTTTCGATAAATAAGTAGGTGTATTAAAATGTTTAATCTTTTCTTTTTCATCTCAAAACTCCCGCTTTTCGTTAGTAACCAGTACATCTCGGACAGGGTTAATTTAAATTAAATACAACGTAGGGTAGGTGTTTCCCCTTTTGACGAACACGTACCCCGGCCATGTGTTTCTCTGATTATTATGTTGAACCGACCCGGGTTGGTTACATTACAACCTCTCGTTTTTTCCACCCCCACTCGTTCGGACCTCTTTGTAGATATTTTGATGTAATTTATTAACGAACATGACATAATCGGAATTATCCAGAATACAATATTACTTATGCATAGCCTGCTATAACTCTCTCTCTGTCTCTCTATCTATCTCTCTCGCACTCTCTCAACGAATCGATAGAGAAGTATTCACTTCTATCACGTGTACTATGCTACACCACCGAACACACGCGGATTTTTTTTATTATAATAGGTATCTATAAATATGATCTGCTAAATTGTTGAAACAAGGAAACCTTTCTGTGAGCTTAGACTTCAATTGTAAGCGATTTCATAGAAGACTACTATAATAAAAGAATTCCTTTCATTCATTTGCAATTGCCTTAAAGATAACAGGAAGCGGTTTTGCTAAATCCGATTTCTGACGCATTGCAATTTGTTTGATATCGTGTAGAAAATCACTGCCAGACAACAATAATTAGATAGGTAGGTACATAAAACCGAACATAAAATAAGCATTTTCTAGCGCTTCTGGACTAGGTAGGTACCGGGTAAGTCTCTTAAGATTGACAGCCCCCTTATCTCACTTATCCTTTGCCGATTTAACTCATTCAAAAAAGGAGTAGACATATATTAAACATATATTAAAAAACTCGTAAAATATACAGGGTGGAAAATAAAACATGATTTTTTTAAATAGAACAGCCCGTATATTTTAGACCAAAGTAATGTCCTTAATTTTCTGAATCCAAAAATGTGTAATTGTTATATAATTACTCTACCTATTCGTGAGATATTACTAAAAACTTATCACATTACGGGTGTCAATTATAAAATAAGAACATCAAGATACATCTGGAAACAATGCATATTTGCATTGTTTATTTGTTGACAGATGTCATCCAGTTTTTTGTGAGATAGTAGTTCACTCTCTTAGATATTAGCGTAAAAAATACGTAGTGTTCGTAAAGTAGCAAGTTATTTTGAAAATGGTATATTCATTGGAAGAGCGAAAAGAGTTACTTGAAATTTATATTCAGTGCAACAAGAATAAGTCTCTTGTTCGGAGGGAGTATGTTAGGTTATTTCGAGAAATGCTACCTCTTTCCAAAAATAGTTTTAAAAACATTTATGCAAAGTTTAGGAATACCGAATCTCTGAGAGACAAGAAAAGGGAAAGGCGAAGAACAAAAACAGGAGAAGACACAGAACTCAACGCGTTATTATATTTTGCTGAAAATCCATCCAAATCATCCTATATCGTAGCAATAGAATTGGATATATCACAAAGAAGTGTGATAAAAATATTACATCGCTTTAATTTTAAACCATATAGTATTTTGCCCGTTCAATATTTAGACGACAACAACCTTCAAGACAGGTGAACCTTCTGCAGAGACATACTTGATAGAATAGAGGAAGATGATGAGTTTCTAAGTTTAATTTAGTGGACAACAGATCTGTTATTTGGCAGCAGGATGGAGCACCACCACACTCTGCAAGGAACGTCACCGAATACCTAAACAGAAAATATCCTATTTGGATAGGAAGGCACGGTGTTATACATTGGCCCGTTAAAAGTCTGGACTTAACACCTATGGATTTTTTCTCTGGGGTACGATAAAACAAGATATATACGAAACTGGGGTTTTTAATAATATGAATGAGTTAAAAGAATGCATACGTGTAAAAATTGAGAAATTAAACCAAAATGGTGATATATTTCAAAGGGTGAGAAGCAATTTTATAAAGCGATGCCAAATGTGTATTCAGAATAGTGGTGATTACGTGGAAAATATTTAATTACGTTACGTGTAAATAAATAAAATGGTGTTACTCTATTGTGTTACTGTATTAATATTGACTTTTATTTGTTTTTCTTAGGCTCATGTTGTTTATTGTTATTACTCGTTACTGTTATTGTCACCTATATATTATTTATTTATTATCTCAATAAATGGCATTGTCTCCAGAGGTATCTTGATATGTTTTTTGTTTTATAATTGACACCCGTAATGTGATAAGTTTTTAGTAATATCTCACGAACAGGTGGAGTGATTATATAACAATTAGATATTTTTTTATTTAGAAAATTGAGGACATTATTTTGGTATAAAAATATACGGGGTGTTCCATTAAAAAAAATCATGTTTTATTTTCCACCCTGTATATCTTACGAGATTTTTAATATCCGTGCTCAGATAATAAAAATTCATCAAAAACCGCGTCCACTCCCTTTTTGAATGAGTTACATCGGCAAAGGATAAGTGAGATAAGGGGGGTGTCAATCTTAAAAGACTTACCCTGTACCTACCTACTTATAGCAAAATTATATAGCTTATATCTAGGTAGGTTGGCTACATAAGGTACGTAGATTACCGAGATACCTAGTTACCCGTAAGATAAACCTGAATTCCTTCAGACCAGACACCTCTGTACGAACGATGACATCATGGTTGAAGCAGTATTAGCCAAACGGGATATAATTATAAATAAACAAAATCCTAACAAGTTCTTAGGAAATATTATACTCATATGCGTGACTAATTGCAATTAAAAATGTTTATTTATACTGTACCGAATAATGTATATACTTTTCTAGCAGGTACATTTTACTTTTTACTCGCCAGCCTACCTACCTACCTACTTGTTTTTATTTCGTTAGTTTTGGTCCTGTGAAGTTGGCGCTGACAGGACCGTTAGTTTTTCGTGTATTCTGTTGAAAATTAGGTACGACGCGACGGTACCTAGCTATTTTCCTTTTAACATTAACACGAAACACCGGGGGCTACCTACTAAAATGTAAAACCTGTCAACTAACTACTGACACTGATTAGTGACTAGGCACCTACTAACGTTGATTGAAAAGATGCCCTGAAAAGAATCAACGCTACTGAAAAGTGCTAATTCGATGTGCTTGGGGAAAAATAAAATTAGTCTTAATTGCTTTCCACACTCATGAAAACAAGGGGGTAGGTATGCGGTATGCGATTTGTATAATAATTAAACCTACTATTGTAGGTACCTACCTACCTACCTACCTCTATATTGTAGGTATATATTATAGTCGAATATTGTATATAAACTCACCCCACTTGCGTACATCCACTCTATACGATAATCAGGAGCAGCACAATCCCTATAGCGATCCTCACGAGCGTGTAACTTATCCGCACCGCCTCCATTTATGGTAATCTTTAGTGTATTCGGTTCATCGTAATGTTTAGACGAGAAAGTTGGGCGGGAAAATGAAGTGTAAGCAGACGACATTATTCCACGGCACCGCAACTAACAGACCGCGAGCAACTCGGGGATTTGATTAAAAGTCAAGACCAAGAAGAGCCAGCGTGCGAGACCGAAAGTTAAAAAGGCAAGAAAAGCAAATGGTAGCTGTACCATATTATTGTCCAACCTTCCGCCTAGTTTTTACTCCTACATTGCTGTGTGTGCTCTAACAAAAGGTAACGTCCAAATTTGCCATGGTTTGCATGTTTGAAGAGGTACGTCACCGGCCACCAAGCTGAGCGCGGAAGGCGGACGGCGTGTGTCAAAACAAAATCCAGATGCTTAGACAAAACACACACACACCAAGGCTTGAAGAAACTCATGCGCCACTTTTCAACTAAATTATGAAAAATTATGAACGGAAAATTATAGTTTATTTCACGTAGAACCAGACGATAAGTTATGTGTTATCGAAGAACTGTAAAAAATCCCAAAGTTTAAAAAATCGTATTTTTTTACGTTTACATCGTCATATCTCCAGATCTACGTAAGCTATCAGCCTCATTTTTTTTTAAATTCGAGTATAGAATTAGGCGCTTCCAATAGTGTCATTATCATTACTGAGTATTGTTTATTATTGTATTTAAACAACAATTAATTTATTACTTCCTTATAGGTATATTTATAAACTATCGGACATAAGAAGTGGCGCACCTAGATTTTGTCCCAAATTTGATGTTCAATAACTTTTAAACCAGCCTATCGATTTTGATATTTTTTTTTTGTTTGAAAGGACGATTCTTGCGGATGACTATTTTGTAATTGGCTTTCCATAAAAAATGTATTTTTTAATATGTACAGGGTAAGTCTCTTAAGATTGACACCGTACTGTGATAAGTTTTTAGTAATATCTCACGAACAGGTGGAGTGATTATATAACAATTACATATTTTTTTATTCAGAAAATTAAAGACATTATTTTGGTATAAAAATATACGGGGTGTTCCATTTAAAAAAATCATGTTTTATTTTCCACCCTGTATATCTTACGAGATTTTTAATATCCGTGCTCGGATTATAAAAATTCATCAAAAACCGCGTCCACTCCTTTTTTGAATGAGTTAAATCGGCAAAGGATAAGTGAGATAAGGGGGGTGTCAATCTTAAGAGACTTACCCGGTAGAGCCTTTAAAAACCGATTATGATTTTGACACGAAATTTGAATGTCGCTGTGGAGTGAAATTTTATTTGTATTGAATTCTTAGGTTGGTCGCGGTGTTTACAGTTCTTTTTTCAATATTCTCTTTTTTGAATCACCTCTCTAGCCCTTTCAGCAACGCAGATGCAACATTTTAGATGAAAATTAAGTTTGATATTCAACAAGGAGGCCGTGGAGCTGAAAATGTCTAAAAAGTTCATCGTTTAAGAAATGTTTAGCCATTTCTATTACGGACGCTGAAATAATTGTTACTTACAAGTACCAACAAGCTGCGAAGAATTCGAAGCCAAGACATTAAAGAAGTTTTGAGTAAGGAAAAAATCTGTCGGTTTTTCAGCTACAATTTTTTTAGGGGCATAAATTAATCGGCGCAGCTAGCCGATTCTAGGTAGGTATCTAATTGTCGACGCGTAGGGACGTTTTATTACTGGAACGTGTTACACTTTAAACGCACATTGCCCGTGGCTCTGTACCGAATCGTGTATTATTACAAATTTTGCCTAGTTGTTTTTATAACTTGTGATTTCTGTAATATGGAGTGGATTGTAATATAAAAAGACGAAAGTGCGTAAAGACGATAAGTCTGTGGTACAAAATCCCGGTAAAAAAGGATTGTTATCATTCATATCGAGTGCAGAAAAAAGAGCAGGAAACTGTGGGAAACATATTTTACTGCAAAAAGATGATATCTTGAGTGGAAAAATCAAAATAAAATACCACGTAGGCTCTCGCAAGAGTTACATAAGAATGCAAAATATTCGGTTTATATCGGGTAATATTATTACTCCGACTTCCGGTTTGGTTCTACGCAAGATTTTTTTTCTCGAAAACTAAGCGACTTTATTTTCCAATTTCGCTCCACTATTAAAAAATAGGCATTGTCCATTAAAATAAACACGCAAATAATACCTTTACCTTGTACTAGGTATATTTTAATAAATTAAAATTATTATCACAATAATTAATACCTAACTTACCTACATCTAGTGGATACGATTACGAAATGAGAAAAACTAAAATTTAATTATTAATTATTTATTCATCTACAGGATTGCTAATTTATTAATTATTAATTATTTATTCATCCCAGGATCGCTGCTCGAGGATTAACAGTAGATCATCGAAGAGCCCGATTGAATTTTGCCAATGAGCATGTTAATTGGATGGAAGCAGATTGGGAACGTATTCTTTGGACTGATGAGTCAAGGTTCAGTTTGTATAATTGTGACAGACGTAATCGGGTCTACCGAAGACTCGATGAGCGATACAGTCAATGCAATTTTCTGCACACAACTTTATATGGAGGTGGATCCGTCATGGTGTGGGGCGGAATATCTTTGACTGGGCGAACGGACTTGGTAACTGTGAATGGAAAACAGACATTCTTGAAGCACATGTTTTGCCTTATGCCCCCTATATAGGACCCAATTCTTTACTTATGCAAGACAATGCGCGTCCCTACACGAGTCTTATCGTGAGAAACTATCTTGAAGAAGTAGGAATTGATCATATAGACTGGCCAGTCCGTAGCCCCGACCTTAACCCCATTGAACATGTTTGGGATTTTATCGGTCGGCGGTTACGAAGTGAGGGACGACAACCCCAAAATTTACAAGAATTGGAAGGACGCCTAGTCGAATTATGGAATGGCCTAGATCAGAACCTAATCAGAACTTTGGTTTTAAGTATGAACCAAAGATGTCGGGAGGTCATTCGCGGAAGGGGTGGAAACACCAGATACTAATTCTCTATTTACTTTTCTTTTGTTTCCTGTTATTCGTTGTTTTATTGATTAAAGCAATCCATTTTTCTAGGTATGTTTTTTGAGTTTTTGTCCTTTTAAGACCTTTTTCTCTTCTAAAACACCTTGCATCTCTCAATAAATTATAAGATATCAAGGAAAACAGAACGCAAAATGAGGCATTGAACCAGTATAATGAGTAATAAATAATGAACAAGTTAAAGACAAAAAAGAAAGTTAATAAATTTAATAAAAATCACGTCAACTCAAAAATTGGATATTTTATGAAGTAACAGAGATAAACAACAAATGAATAAAAAAAGAAAATGTAGAAAAAACATGAGGCTTTAAATTGGCTATAATTGCAATAACTTGCAATACCTTGTATAGCCCACAGGACGTTTTGAAATTTCGAAACATTTTTATAGCACCTGGTATAATATCAAAATCATTCGTTTTACGCAAAACAACTAAGACAGTGATATTCCTAAGAGGAAAACCTACAATTTGAAAAAAAAATCGACCAAAACGAACAAAAATTGTCGAAAATACATAACGTCAAATTTCAGTTAACTTTTTGGTTGTGCGTTAAATAAGTTGCGCAGTGTATTTTGCCGAGCACTCACTGTAAAAATATACCTACAACGATTAAACCGATTATATATAGCGAAACTAAGCCTTAAATCGATTTAAGTAATGCCTTACTTATTTTTATTAAATTAATATTATATTTTAGTATAAATATTTTATAATTGTTATTAGGTAATTAATAAAGTAAATATCTTGCTCCCACCTCCCACATAAAGAATCTGTGGCTGTTGCTACAGCTTCGTTCACTTCGTTTGATACAATTTCATTTACCTACCTAGTATGTAACAAATCCCGTAACGTGACACGTTATTTACAGAAAATTTTATTTTTAAAACATTACCACCCAAATAATAACAATTAAACGTGTTAAAACATCCTCGTTTCGGATTTTTACGTTTGCGTCAATAAACTTGACGCCGAAAAAAGTCAGACATGCACCGTTGATGTATTTATATTCGGTACTTCGGTAGGCACGTTCGACGAAAGTGTTATATTTAAAGCGAAACTAAATTGTTAGAAAAATTAAACAAAACACCGTAAATAAGTAACCTACTTGGTCTTTATTGTTTATAATTCGAATAGAACTATATAATTAATATAATACCGGCCTAGGTACCGTATATACCTATGCCTATCGTATATCGTGTATCGGATATAGGTAAGTAGGTACCTATAAGAAAAAAAAATTTGTTTGTTTTCATCAAACTTGGCTGGGTTTAGCTGAACAGTTGCAGTTTTGTTTATCTTTATCTGACATTAAAAGACTATCGGCGTCATGTGATATTTTTTTTATTTCTTATATTTAAGAGATGAACTACTGTAACCTACCTTTTAATAGGGAATTTTAAAGCAGGCAACCTACCTATATTAGAAAAAAACAGGAACCTGATAGCACAGAAGAGAGAGGATATTTACTTACCCACCTAAGGGAATATGATAATTTATATTTAACTAGCGATCCTCGATCGTTGGCAATTTTTTTAAATCAAAATTCAGGGATATTTTGATTTATTTGGACAAACCCATGAGCGCCGGAAGGGGGGGGGGCAAAGCAGGCCTGGAAAATTGAACATCCGTTTTTTTGTTTATAACTATGCCATAAATTAAAGGTACCTATTAAAATTTTTAGTTGGAGATCATAAAACGTAACAAAATTGAAAATACTAAATATTTTTTAAAAAGTCCAAAATAACGATAATGAGTTCGAGGTTGTTGAATTAATAATTTCCAGGCATCAAGGAAGCGTTACAAATTTTTTAAGCCTTACCTCCTACAACAACAACAATTAAAAGGTCTTTCAGTACACTCTGACGGGTAAAAACCTGGTTGACCACAACCATGTCTCAAGAGAGACTTTCTGGTCTTTGTTTGCTTAGCGTTCACAGAGAATTTGTGAACAAAAATGAAGAGGGATTTATTTAAAAAGTAATTAACCGATTTTCTCAAAAGAGAAGAAATCTCATTACTTTTTTCCCAGTAGAAAAATAACTCGTTCTTTTATAAGCGTTTATATTTATTTCCAATAATAAAAATGTAAATTTTTTTATTTATTTTACTTCGCCCCCCCCCCCCCTATATTTGATCCTTCCGGCGCCCATGGACAAACCCAAACATTCTGCCTCAAATTAGACAAAAGTAAACATGGCCAACGAAATAATTTATTTTTAAAAATACTACCTACCTTACAACCACTTGTGTTTCTCACACCAACAAATGTTAATATGCTGTGAAAAGCCAAAATCATTGACCACGTTTCTTATCCGTTGTCAAAATATTTATTTTTGGTAAAGGCCGGCCCACCGAAATAATTTCTGAACATTCAGCGACATTGCGACGAAAGAATGATACCTAGGTAGGTATACTGCAATGTTCAAACCAATTTTATAATAATTATTTCCCAAATTCCTGACCTGCGCTGCTAGCTGCACTTGCACAATCATACTTAATTGTTATTTAAGATCATTTACACCTATTTCTGTTAACGATTAATACCAAATACCCATCAATCAATATTCAAATATTATTACCAAACACTCACTATTAATGTTACTAAAACTACAGCCCCAGAAAAACTCATTTTTTCTCAACGTGTAACGCAGTGGAAATATTTTCCACTCATTACATAAAATTTTACTGTCATTGCTCATTGCTATACTATTTTAATTATTAAGCCAAGTGTGCTGCTTACATCGGAAATACAAATAAATATTTTCTGGGAATCCTGGCGTTCAAGACACGATTTCCAACACCAAGAAAACTATCGGCCTATGCCTACCCTCAAAAACCGCCACTGGAACCTGCTAATATAATATATGTATGTAGAAAGAGTATGTTGATATGTAGATTGCATTTAAAATTTTTCATTCGTCTGGAAAATAAAAGAAATGAACATGCATTCATGCCGTATGAATTAATATTAAATAGACATTTTAAAAATTTACGACACTAGCGATTGGAACATCTACTTGGGTTTCTGGGACACTATCAAGTTTAGACCAAAATTGGGCATGCCTGGGTTAGATCGCATCAAACGACGTGTTAGATATCATTTGAAAGGTATTACCAAACGTAACCCACTCAACCAGCATGAATCATCTCCAAAAGAAAAACAATACATCCATATTCATCACGAGATCGCGATCATACCGGAGGCTGCAGGCTGCAGCCAAACTTTACGCAATAATGTGTACCTATTAGATATATTCCGTAAAGTTTGCTGCAGCCAAGGCTGCGGCGCGGCAATTGCCGTGCATCGTCACGAGTATCGGGTCACTGTCAACAAACCGACAAACAAAAGCATGGGCCAAGTGGACCCGCCTCGAGTCACCGGCCAAGGTATTTCATTCCTATACCTTATATGGAATTACGGATTAGTGTGGAAATGTGGGCCGCGGTTATTCTCATAGGCATTTTATGGTGGGCACTGTGGGTATTGCGTCATAGCAATTTTGCAGATTGAGTAAACGTATTTACAGTGTTGAGTGTGACTAGGAGTAGTGTCTCACGGGAGTATCAAGTTGGCCGTTGTCTTGAGCAGTAGGAACCGCAGCGGGTACAAGGTACAACCCATAAAGCAGCAGTGTGCATCCTTCAACATAATTCAACTATTTACATTTAGTTCATCAGACAATTGCCAGAGCGGTAGTAGTTTGGCCGGTGAAGCGTGTGCTTTGTATACACCACGTTTCGAGTTCGATACCCACATCTTCAGCTTTTTTTTTTACTTAATCCTTTCAGATGGACGACACAATTATATTTCGCTTGCCCTGCAATACAATGACTTGGTCGACGACTGACCAGATAATAAAGATACGTGTACACGGCGTCTGCGGCCAATTTGATACTCCCGCGAGCCGCTCGTATCAGTAGGGACTACTGACAGCTGGCCCACATTTGGCGCATTTTTATTGTCTACATGTGACATGTCAACAGACCGTTCTTTATAATAATAAATAATTTATAATGAGAACGATTTTATAATAATACGGAAAGAATTCTTTAAAATTCTTAGACAACAATAAATTCAAAATAGTAAAAAACCAAAACACTTCACGTGGCAATGTTCCGCAACAGCTGGTTCCGCAGCAAGAACCGTAAACAGAAGGATAGTTTACTCCCATAAGACCCCGTGTTAGCCTTGTAAACGAATCGAGGCGTGCGTGTGTGACGTCACCAACTGACCAAAAACCGTTCATTAGCTGTCAAACTGTGCAAATAGTTCGTGTTTTAATTAATTTTCCTGGCTTTTAATTAATCGTTGTGTTTTGTGTGTTGCATATGTTAATTCTGTGTGACTGTATGTACTATTTTTATATTGAACTGTAGACAATTTTTATTGATATTTCGTAGGGAGCTAAGAATAGATACATTGCAAGTTTTCTCGTAAATAATTACGGATATAAATATTACTATTGTTTAATATTTCTAGTGGCTGTAGCTATACATACAACATGCCTTGAGGGTGTTCGGTATATGGCTGTAATAATAGCAGAGCGGTGACAAAAGTCACTAATGAAGATACTGTCTACCATTCATTTCCGAAAGGAAAAGGCTTTGTTTCAAAAACTATTCTAGGGCAATGGATAGTATGTTGTAAACGTGAGGACAAATTTAATCCAACTACAGGGACCATTTGTTTAGATCATTTTACTAAAAATGATTGTGAAAGGGGCTTACAAAATGAGCTTTTAGGTAGGTACCTACTATTATACCCTCGATTATACCTTTCGCCCCGTTTTACATTACCTACATTAATTTACAAATATTATGTAATAGTAAGTAACATGAATATAATTTGTAGGATTGCCTTGATTTGAGGATTGAAAATTTTAAAGAAAACTGCAGTTCCAACATTACATTTGGCAGGAAAGCCACCAAATATGGGTGTCGGGTTAGCAAGACAGGAGTGACAAGATAAAAGAAATAGAAATTTACAAAAATTATCACAGATATATGATATTAAAACCGATATAAAAACAAAATTATTTGATTTCAAACATCTTACTCATATGGAAAATTATATAACGATAAAATTTATCTTCTTTTACTTATTAAAAACACAAATTATTGAAAACACCCATTATTTCTAAGTGAAGAGATTTTTTTTCCGAGTAATTCAACGCGGGAATTTTTATAGTTTTGTATATAGACATTTATTTTATATGGACTGCAAAAATTTTTAATAATAAAGTATAATATTCCTACAGACTCGATATGCAGTACGCAAAACCAAGTTTGCTTGTAAAATTATACGTAAAAACTATAAATATTGAACCCACTGGCACCTTCTCCATATAAAGATTTAAATTCTGGTCAGATAACTACGTCATCAACTGGCTACGCTTAGCCACGCCCACAGCCGATAAAACAGCGTCTCTGAACTATCCTTCCCTGTCTAATGTCTAGTATCGTCGGCTCCGCAGTACATATACATACGTACTTACGTAGATGGTACTCTGATACTCGTAGGTATACGTACTACTGGTAGATTTGTGTAGATATCCAGAGAAAAATGTATTTAAGTTAAATTAGCTACAGAGGCAAAAATATTTTGATTGGATCATAATGGACAAGGGTGATGATAGGTATCTATTTGACAATTATTTTCTTAAATATTTTCCACCTACAAAAAACACTACAAATATATTTCCAAAGTATGTATAAGTATTTAGATGATACAATCTAAGAAGTGATAAGCAAAAACTGAACTTTGAAATACTTATATACCTACCTATAACTACCTATTTAAGTAGTTAAAAGTTTGAAAATACCTAATAAGAAATTGATCAGTTTCCTTTCCAGTGATTTACAAAATCCGACCGGCTCTTTCCGCGACTTCCTCCAGATTCCAGATTGTGTTTTATATTATAATATGCAACGTTTTATAATAATATTAACCTCCATTCCATATTCTCAACATAATGTCTTTTGGTCATTGTCATCGCTCAAATCGAGCATGTAATAGACTAACTGTCATTATACCAGCGACTTCGTCCGCGCGGGCGATTTAACGCGCGTTCTGACCCCGCGCGACAGGCAGCATTTGTCATGTTGTCGTGGAAGGGGGGGGGAGCGATGAGAGGCGCCATTCGGTGCGTCGACAGCCGACCTAGAACTATAAAAGCGCTGTTCGCTCAGTGTGGCTATGGAGTAAGATAATATATTTGTATCGACCCGACTAAATGCGCCCGTTATTCTAGAAATTTCCTCGGATTTTTCTGAACGGAGTAGGTACCTATAATAATACCTAGAAAAGTGGTTTAATAGTTGAATGTTGTCATGATACAATAGACTTCTTCGTCTCCTTGTATCATGGAATGTTGTTATTAGTTTTGTTTGGTTGTTGCTAACGTTAGGTGGATCCTCACTAAAAACTCGGCAAAATGTCAAACTTGTTTTCTTGATGGATAATAAATAATGACAAATTTGATTTGGGTCTCAGTCTTAGTAGAACGGACGCTAGGCTAGGAGGTGTGACAACCTGGCATCGACGTTTTTTTGTGGTTTGTCAGCTTTTGATCTTGGAAATACGTTTAATCTCTAAGCAGGAAGAAGTTTAACTCCGCTCCTAGGGAGTAAAATGGCATTTTATGTACTAAAATAGCAATTATTTTTATAATAATTAATAGCTATTACACATTAGGTACACAGCTACTTTATTGATAGGCAATGGTGACGAAATTAAATAACGGACACGTTTCGATTACGTTAAGTAAACATTGTAAGTAGGTATCTACTTGTCACATATGAGGTAATCTTCTAAAAATAAACACGGCTACTTAATAATAATAAAAAAATCTTGATTTACATATATCCGAAGCCGCCGCACACGCGAGTCAAGGGTGCAACTTTATAGCATAAATGCGGAATCGATAAGTTTACATTCTCCAAAGGTGAATGCCACTCGGCACTTTGCATATTTTAGATCAAGTGGATAGGTGGACCGAATCGATAAATTATTTTTGCAAAGTCGCGAAGTTGCTCGATAGCTCGATTCAGGCAGACCTGTAGGTACATACCTACATAATATATTTTTCAAACGCATACCTAACAAATTTAAGATACAATAAATAAAAGCTCCACCACGTGCCTTAAATCGGTACCTACCTATTTAAGAAACTAAAATCAACCAATTAATTAACGTACGATTCGTATGGATTATTTTATTTAGATGTATTTAGAATTCACACACACCAGGATTTTCGATTATTGCTCATATAGGTACCTACCTAGGTAATAATTTAAAAACTACCTTTTGCAATATAAGCCCTAACTGATAACTCAGAGATGGCTTACAAATTGATTTTTTAAATTATCATGTACCTGATAGGGTAGGTAAACGTTATAAAATGATCGGAGATTGGAGGAATAGTATGGTATATACTTACATCGACAGAAAAACATTCCTGTGGAGTCTTGGTTACGATCATATTGGCAACACTAATACTATTTACTACAGCAATTACACAAAATACACATCAATAATATTATGTTACTGCAAAACAGGCCCAACACTTAACAAACAGTCACACAATAAAAAATCACAGCACACTTAAACTTTTTAGTCAACATTTCAAAATTAAAAGTTTTATAGGTTAGAATAGCTAAATAGAAAGCAACCTACCACACAACATTCACCTATACACTGGATCTGGATGGTGATCAATATTTTCTTCTACCATATCGGGCTGAAAATTTAATATTACTTCTACCTATTAATTAACGCTCAGCATAATATAGGTATGCAACCAAGATTTCATTTCAACTAAAAATTTGATAATAATTATGCAGACCTACCGGTTTTATTAAGTTGTGATATTGCACGGTGAAACATATTTTTCTTTTAGAATTTGATTTATAGTAGCCGCTTTTTTTCATCTGTGAAATATAAAGAGATATTGACTGCCACTATGTTTATGAAAATTAATTAAATGAAAGTTTTGTTGCAAATATGGTACTAAACCTTTTATTATCTTACTTATCAATGGCAGTAGTACCTATATTGTACGATTTAGTTTTTTTTTTTACTTACCGTGCTTGTTACTGAAATAGTAAGTAACACTTACACTTACCCGTGCAGAACAGGACTGGCAAGTAAATTAAACTGTCAAAATAGACATTTATTAATCGGTTTCAGTCATATTTCTATTTAACATTACTTTTCATGTTATATAAAAATTAAATACGTATGTATAAATTCGTTTCATTTAATGCAATCGTACAAAAAATAGTCTAAGCATCATATCGTTATCAGACAAAATTGGAGGCTTCTCAAATAATGTCTTTTTTGACAGTTTAATAGGTATACTTACTGGTCCTGCATCGATAAGTGTCACTTACCGTTGCAGTAATAGAAGCACGGTAAGTGACACAAAAAAGGATCTTTTTCCTGTATCTACTTAATTATATTTCTGTTAGTATGACAGTGTGTTAATGTGAAAGATTTTTTTTAATTGGCGACGGCACGGCGCCGCTTAATTTTGGACTGATACCTATGCCCTTCTTCAGACTTCAGACATTCAGCTGGTTCAGATCTCTGTCTCTTTGCCATTACACTTTATGCTGTCACTAAATGAAAATGATACCTATTTAATGAACACATTCCCATTCTCATTTCTGCTACAAAACCCTGGGTTTTATATTTATTATTTTGTGATTTACATTGTGATAACCGTCAATGACAATTTTAAATTTAAATTTCCCGCACTTAATGATGCAACTCGCATACACACAATTCGACCAATATGTACGCTGCATTCGACATCGATTTGACGCCGCAAAAAATTCCAAAAATACATACGCCATTTTGTGGTTGAAAAACTGCGTACGGTCTGTGCTGTGGTCTGTAGTTTACAATTTACGAATAGAGAGTCTCGTTTAAGGAAACGAGCAAATATAAATAATTATCCCTAATTAGTAATTGGAAGTAGTTAGTAAAGTATATGAATATCAATAGGGACTCAAAAAGAGTCGTGAAAAGCTAATCATGAATTCAGTGAAATGGTATCGTACTTAGTATTTTTACCGGTATAATAGCCCTATTGAATTAGTTTTGTTATTTATTTTCTTCGGTTTGTCCTAGATCAGAATCATGTATACGGTAAGTAACAAAGAAGGGTATAAAATTTTAAGAATATTTTAGATATTTAAGTACTTAGATTTCCAAGTGTCACGCATTCTTTTTGTAAAATAAAACCTCTTATACCTTAAATGAATGGATTTTTTAATGAAGGGAACTACTACGGAACAGGACAATCGATTCAGCGATAAGGAGAAAAAGCTCCTCAAGCAGATGAGGTTCAGCGATTGTTTGAGCCAACGGGTGAGTCACGTAACAAATTGGTTATGATACTGAAGTAATACAAATCTTTTTATCGACTTTATAGGTGGATATGTCCAAAATTAAGCTGGATGTCATCAAGCCATGGATTCAAGATAAGCTAACGGAAATTCTAAAGATCGACGATGACGTAGTCGTGGATTTTGTCTACAACCAACTGGATGAAAAGGTTTGGTTTGCCTACCGTAATGTTATGGGTATGATGTATTTAATATTTTTGTAATTTATAGTATCCGGATCCCAAGAAAATTCAGATTAATCTTACTGGTTTCTTGCACGGCAAGAATGCTAGAGAATTTGTGGCGGAACTGTGGACGCTGCTTATATCGGCTCAAGACAATCCCACCGGAATACCAGACTCGCTGATAGACCTAAAGAGAGAAGAATTAGCTAAGAAGAAGGTAGGTAATTAGGCGGTTAACTGTATAAATAGTTAACGCTATCGTATGTTGCGTTGACTGTTGACGTTCTTCTTAGGAGAAAGAAGATAAGGAGAGAGAAAATCGGGAGAGGGAGCGTGAGAGAGACAGAGAAAAGGACAGGGACAGGGAGAAACCGGATAAGGAGCGGAAGTATCGGGATAGGTCGAGGTCGCGGCGTTCCAGGTCCAGATCACGGCCACGGAAACGTTCGCACGACAGAGGCAGCAGGAACAGGGACAAGGACAAGAAATCGAAGAGCCGCGAGAGGAAATCGAGGAGCAGGAGCAGGGACAGGAAGTCAAGGAGCAGAGACAAGAAGTCCAGGAGCAGGGACAGGAAATCTAGGAGCAGGGATAAGAAATCGAGGAGTCGCGATAGGAAATCGAGGAGTCGTGACAGAAAGTCGTCCAGGAGCCGGTCCAGGTCTGCGGCCGCGGCGGAGGAGCCTAAGAATAACGGCACGGCAAGTCCTACGGAAGCAACGAATAATGGAACGGCGGAGGTTTCTGAGAAGCAGGAGAGCAACGGCACGAGTGTGAGGCATACGACGTGAGTCACTTTTTTTCTCATTTATTTCTACAGCCTTATTTTTTATTTGATTAGTAAAAATTCCGGAAACAATTGGTAAAGCAGACTTGTATTTTTTTTTCTAGAAAATAAGATTTTCTAGAGATTAACTTTGATAGGATTCATTATAATTTATTTAAATTTTTGTTTCAAGTCTCAATATTTTTTATTAAATAAAAGGCACTTTCATTTAGTTAATTAGTAACTATTTTTTTTTAACTGTCAGAATTTGGATTAGGTATTTTAGTTCTCCAGCCCTCTTAGCCCCCCCTCCCCCCTAAATCAAAATTCTGGCTACGCCACTTGTCTTTCCTTTTCCTGTCAACGGAGGATATTTGTCTATCTAGTCTATCTGTTTAAAAGTAGGTATCTACTTTTAAACAGATGGGAATGAAACGTCAATGTAAATATGTAAAAACTGCCAATGTGAATATGGGAAAAAATTTATCAAAAATGTAACATAGCACCTTTATCCACTAAACATTTTCATTTTATGTGTGACATGGCACATTTCTCACCAAAAAATGTCTTCGAAACATTGCAAGTCTAGGATTTCCTATTATTGGGAGGTTAGATCTATACCAGGAAAGCATTAAAAAATTGCAAAAAGTATTTTTTTCAAAAAATGTGACATGACGCCTTTATCGACTTATGTCTTTGATTGTAATATACGTTTAGTATATATTTTATCTGAATCACGCATATTACAACCTCAGCTGATATGGCAACATTGCGTGTCACACTGGCAGCGATGGGATGCATTTATACATGCAATTCTTACCTTCGGTTGGCTTGTAATCTTCTATTTGGTGTGGGCTGAATACAAATCGATATTAATTTAGTATAGGTCCGCTTCTTATGTTGTTTTATATAGTTTGCCTTCCTATATTTGTTTGTTTCAAATGTTGCCAGGCCCATATTTCCTAATAGGCTGAGAAGGCTGCAGCCTGGGGCGGCATTTTTTAACATGGCATTAATTTAGAGTGGGTTTTCTAGAATTCAGTTTAAAATTTAACCGAATTAAATGAAAGATGTGCCATGACTGAAGGCATGACTAAACAATAAACTGATTCAATTCAGAGGATTTTATCTTAAATTAAATAGTACAAGTGAAAGTACGTCCAAGGATAATGCCATGCCCAGAACCAGCCAGACATCCACGCACAAGTAGCGACGTAGTAATTGAAAGACTAGGCACAAAGCGAATTAAATTAACAGCTCTGTCCGCTGAGGGACGTATTATCTGTCATCGGGTATTTCAATAGACCAATTAATGAATGGTCTTCGAAGAAGTTGGAAATAGGAACTTGAATTTTCGTAAATAGTTTTGTTGTCTCTTTTCGAGACATTTTAATTTGCCTAGGGGGTTTTATCATCAGGGTCAGGCAGGGAGCCTGAATCTTGCAACAGCTTTTTAAACTACTTGTCGATTAGTTGGAGACTTGAAATTTTCTAGGTGTATAGTGTTCTGGTGACAATACAATTTAAGGTTTTTTTTTTATTACAAAAAAATCAAAATGGCGGATTGTCCTATTTATGAACTGATTTGTCTCAACCTTGCAACTTTGTGGGGTTTAAGATTACTCAATACAATTTTTGACTCAAATTTACAAAAATAAGTTGATGCTTTTATGAATTTGCTTTTAATGAGTCACGTACATTATACTTGGTGACGAGGGTTTGATGATGGAGGCAGGAGGTGGACAGTACAACTCAAAAAACTAAAAACTACAAAATAAAAATAGGTAAAAAAATTTCAACTTTTATACGTATCATTTTTTAATAGTTTTATAGTTATTTTTCTACTTATTAAAAATATTTAAACAAGTTGATTTTTTTTATTTAAATGACATGATTAAAATAAAAAAAATCCTGATTAAAATCACGATTTAAATCTTCATTTAAATAAAGTTGATTTAAATCTTTGCACCCTGGTCAGTGCATTTTAAAATTTAGTGTTACTGTGCAAATTAGTAATAGCAGGATTTTTGTAGTGACGTAACGACATTCGAAATTTTCTAGTTATTTCACTGGTGTACGTTGCTTGAAACTCTTGAAAGTTGAAAACATGATTTAGCGAGGCACCTTTATCCTTGCACGTCGATTAGTTATTGTAGCCATAGGATTATGATGTCAAAGTTGTATAATTTGAACGCGTTTTTTACAGGTTATCATACAAAAAAAATTAAAAAAATATATTTTTCATGTTCATGCACAAAACAAAATTTTATTGAACTATATTTGGTGCAAAAACTGATTCTTTATTGCACTAGTGTAATAGAATTCTTATTGCGCTCATCTGTCATGTGTTTTGTGTTTATGATGCACATAAACATAAAAAAATTTACGTTCACGCAAAAAAAAACTATTTAACCAAATATTTAATGTAAAAACTGATTCTCTATTGCACTAGTGTAAGAAAATTTTTATTGCACTCATCTGTCATGTGTTTTGTGTTTATGATGCACATAAACATAAAAAAAATTTACGTTCACGCAAAAAAAAAACTATTTAACCTAATATTTAGTGCAAAAACTGATTCTCTATTGCACTAGTGTAAGAAAATTTTTTTTGCACTCATCTGTCATGTGTTTATGATGCACATAAACAAAAAAAAAATTACGTTCATGCAAAAAACAAAACTTTATTCAACTATATACTTAGTGTAAAAACTGCACTAAATAATTTTCAATTGCACTAGTGCAATAAAAATTTTATGGCACTCATCTGTCATTCCACTACAGTGTTTTGACATAAAATCACGACATGTTAATATAAAACATTTTTAGGCTTTGGTATGAATGTAGAAATAGTTACTTAACGAACTAGTGTATTAATGGCAGCCATTAATAATTGAGATATTTTAACTTAATTGTCGAGATTATCAATCACGTTTTAATATCCGAGTTAGTTACAAAATTTTTCCTTGATTGTGCTTTGATTGAAATTCAAACAAAATTATTCATTAATAATAATAAAGTATCACAAATCTGATTTGTGTTTGTAAATACATATTTATATTTATGTTAGAAACAGTGCAGTTATGAAAATTGATGGAAGGCATAGACAGATAAATGATCAGTTTTATGATATTCTGAATTTAAATTTAAATTTATGTCGTTATCTTGGATGATTGTTTCGGCGCCGGTAGAACTGGTATGAGGACTTTTTGTGTCAGTTTCACACAAGATTTTTTTAACAATGTCTACTTTATTTTGTACTGTATTTTCAATATATCCTTCTGCAACATCAGTGGATTTCCAACCACCCAGTCGTTTAATGGCTGAAAAGCCTGCACCACTGTCAGAAAGTATATGGAGGCAGAAGAAGAAATTTTACAAAACTTCATTAAGCATGAGACATGACATTACTGACAGTGACATATTGATGACAAGGCGTCTTGATTTGGATATTTAAATTTATGTATGTTTCACTAAAATTGTTTATTAATAGAAAATCATGCATTAATAGGTAGGGGTCATTAATATACGCTTTTGTATACATTAATTAACCTCATAAATACACGGTGGATGGAAAAATATTATATGCAAGTTATACAAAAAGTTTTTATTGTACTCGACGTACACTCGGCTTAACTGTTTCGTTGAATAGTTTCACGTCACGTGCAACAAATCTTTCAACGAACTCTGTTATTTTAGTGCAAAATAATTTTTTGCGAAAAATATAAAATATGTACGTATTATTATTGGTCCGTTGGTAACGCGGGAAAGGTAGTTAAATAGGCGTTTTATTTTTTAAGAGAGTGGTCAGTAAGTAATCAACATTAGCATTGAAAATAAGAAGACGTTGTACTCTTGTACTATTGCAGTAGTAACCGATCCTTTTTCTCATAGAGTGCCATGGAACATGTAATTCAGCATGCTGAAGGTCCTTCAGGATAGCCCCCCAAACGATCGCCATGCGTCTGATGAAGAGGACGACAGCGTACAAAGAAGTCAACAACAGGAGCTGCGGCATGCAATGCCAGCCACCACCTGTGATCTTCACAATGTACGCTTCCGACAACAAAGTAAAATATAACGTATATATGTATATATACATTGTATATATAAGTAATGTGTATATACATTGGTTTTTGACGATAATATTGATCACTGAACCGTGATATCCGCACATAACTTTTGCCCCCGTAAAATATTAGTACGTGCCTAGTTGTAAAAAATTGTTAAGATGTACGGTAATCTTGGAGGAAAAGTGGGGTTATGTAGGGTATCATGATTTTAGTTTGGCAATGTTGATTACTTGCGGGCCGTTTGGAGTTTTATTTTCTTATCTGTTCAATGTTGCATTTCATTTTAGGCATTTTTTTTTGGTGTCTTTTAGGTTACGTCCAATGTTCTTATATTTTCTCGTGCAAATTCTATGCTCTATACCTACAGTGACGATGCCACATCAAATGTACTGTAACTTTTTTGTTAGTGTTACAGCTCCGGCGCTACCCGTGTCCAAGTTGCAAGCCAAGTTGATGTCCTTGGCGGAGAACAACAAGCCGACCCGGCCGAGCCGCTCCAGATCGAGGAGCGGATCTAGCGCGAGGTCCCGCAGTCGGGCCAGGAGCAAGTCCAGATCCAAGTCGAGGTCGTCTAGTCCGACGTTCAAGGGGCGCAGGTCCCGCTCCACTTCCAAGGAGGCGAAGAGCAAGAGGAGATCGCGCTCCAGTTCGGCGGGTTCCAAGGAGAACTTCGAGATCAGAAAGAAAGAGGACAGCGTTCAGAAGAAGAGGCACTACAGATCGAACAAGGACAGTTCGGATAGCGAGGCGGACGGGGATAAGAAGAGGAAGAGGTCGCGTTCCAAGTCGCCGAGAAAGAAGAAGGAGGACGCCGGCGGCAGCCCCAGGGCAAAGAGGAGGAGCGGTTCCAGGAAGAGGTCTACGAGTAGGAAACGGAGTTTATCGAGAAGGTGGGAGCTATTATTCTTGTTTCTTATATTTTTACACAATATTTCAAGCGAATATTTTAAGAAACAGTACAAGGTTGGATTTTGTTGCCTCGTTTAATTTCTAAAATTACCGAACCATGCCTATAAAGGGGATTTTCATCTGCCACATTTTATTATTAGTGTAACGATTCAATAAACTACCACTTAATATGTGACATAGACACGCAAGGCAGTAGCTACATATGTTCACTTGCAGAGAAATTAGGTTGGTAAGAATTTCAGCATTATTTTGTACCAATCAAATTGCCAACATGTAAAAATAAATTTTGGTAACAAATAATACCCATAATATACGGTATTTAATATGTTTGTATAGTTGCAACGACCAGCAACCCTGATCTACACAATGTTTCTCATTGGCGTAGGCATATTTTTTTTTTAATGCAGTTGAAAGTAGAAGGTTTTTATGTGCATATTTTTAACACCACAGCTGATGAATGCAACTTTCCACACCACTCATGAAGTATTGCTTTCAGGGTGTTACCATTTCTTAGTAGGTGGTTCGCCAGTAGCTATATTTCCCACAACAAAATAAATATGTACAAAACTCTTAATTCAAAGTTCTTAATTAAATTACCTGAATTACCACAAAATGAATCAAAATGAAAATATCAAAATTGACAATTGATAAAATAATAATTTTAGGTTAGGAAATACCGACGTTTTTTAAAAAAGGTGCGGTTTTCTTTAACTAGTTGTAAACAAATATTTAATCACTGGTTAACTAACGCTAAAAATGCTACAAATCTTCTCTGATTAATTAGCATTCCCAACACTACATAATAATAATAATGCACATTATTTGGCGTTTCCCTATACTCAGTGTTTTCCCAAGGAGTTTGTATTGTGTGTCTACAACCATTTCTAATTTGGTAGTTTCTTCTTATAATAATATTATGAACTTTCTTCAGTTATCAGAAAACAGTCGTGGACACATATAAATTAATAAGCGGCAGACTGTTTGAATGTTGTGTATGGTTTATGGGTATCTGCGTATGGGAACGTAAAATCTTTTTCAACCCAGTTTTGAAGAATTGAAAAATCACCACATCTGGTGACAGATTTTCACACCTAATTTATTATATCCGGTCCAATATGTTTGTTGCTACTGAGCTCGACTCGGTTACAAATATGATAAGTCTGCATTGAAATAGTCCCAGATTCTATATTCCAACTAAGACTCGATTAATATTGCACTAAATCTACCTGCCTACTAGTTAGTGCTGGCAAGTAAAATGGTTTTTTGAATAATGGAAACTGAAAACCGGTTATTCGAATAACTGGTTATTTGAGGAATCGGTTATTCAGAAAACCGGTTATACGAATGACCGGTTATTCGAATAACACTATAATATAATGTTATGTACTATGTAATTGTTTGTTATTATTGGCATTGGCTACATAATATAATATAGTAGACAAAACAAACAATAAATTGAAGAATCACATCGCTGACAGGTTATTAAGTATAACCATTTAAATTTTAACTCTTTCAACAGTTTTGATTTAACTTTTACCAGTTTTATAACATTTTATATAAAACATCGATTTTTAAATACTCGGTTTTGACCGGCATCCGAGTAACCGGTTATTCGAATAATCATTTATTTGAGTAATCAATTATTCGAGTAACCGATTATTGGAATAACCGGTTATATGAATAATTGGTTTTAAAATATCCGGTTTTAACAACAATTGGTTAACACGTTTTGTGCGAAATCGGTTTTTTTCGGAACCAGTTAACCGCTTTCATTTGTACGGCTTTTGCCAACACTACTGCCTACATACTATCTGCCGCTTTACTATTTACTACCTAGTTAATTAATAATAGTAACCTTCGAGTAAATGGAAGTTAATTTTTATATAGAATGAAACCTGTCATAATAAATTTTTTTTATACAAACTGTTTTTCAATACACGCAGTGCAGTAAATACTACTCCAAGCACTGATGCGTTGTAGTACTTCCCACATCCCGCGTCAATTTGGATGTGTCTTAACTTTTACTTGAATTTACAGATAGATTTTTGCTTCCAGACGCAGCGTCTCGAGGAACAGGAGAAGTATGAGTAGAGGAAGGAGACGCAGCATCTCCAGGCACCAGAGCCCACGCAGAGGAGGGGGAGGAGCCGGCAGGAGAAGCTACAGCAGGAGGAGCAACAGCAGAAACAGGCGGCGGGGCGGTAGCAGAAACAGGAGAAGTCCGAGAAGGAGGAGCCGCAGCCCTAGCAGAAACAGGTCGGTGTATAATTTCAAGTATTTTTTTTTCTACATAGTTTCGTATGTGCATCGAGAGTACTGTTGCAGGAGGTTTGGCGGGCGTAGCAGGAGTAGGAACAGGAATTATAGGAGGCCCTCTCCGATGAGGAGGATGTCACGAGACAGCAGACGATCCAGATCTCACAGGAGGTCCAGGGAACGAGGAAGCATGAGGAGGAGGTCGCCGCGTCGGGACAGATCCGGACCCAGAAAGCCGAGCCCCAGTCCCCACAAGAGGGAGGACAGGAGAGACTACAGAGAGGAGCTGCGCGGGGTCAGGGTGCTGCCCCCCATGAAGAAGGAGGACAGGAACCTGGACCCGCCGCCTAGGAAGGTGGAAGAAGCCAGGAAGAAAATTGAAGAGGAGCTGAGTAGGCACGAGAAGAGAGAAAAGGAGGAACTGGAGCGGAGCAAGAGGAAGCCTACGGCAACGGAGAGCGCCCCGCCCGAGGCCAAAACTAGGGAGAAGGAGAGGAAGAGGTCCAAGTCGAGGAGCGTCAGCCCAGAAGAGAGTCATCCCATACCACCCCGCGGGCCGCCCAGATATTCCCGCAGCCTGTCCAGGACCCCATCGCCCTTCATTAAGGCCAAGGAATTTCCTCCGTCCAAGGCCAAGGCGGGAGTCCCCAATCAGAGGGAAGAAAAAAAGAAACCGCACAAGGAGAAGGTAGAGGGTAAGAGTAAGAAGATTGTTAGGAAGGCTGCAAAGAGCGAGTCTGATTCGAATTCTAGCGCGTCGGAAAGCGACGAGGACCGGGACAAGGAGAAGGAAAAGAGGAAAATTAAACCTAAGAGGAAGAGCAAGCGACGGGACTCCAGCTCTAGCGACACCGAGGACGAACGTTCTTCTAGGGGAAGGAGGGACAAAGGCAGCAGCGCCGAGCCGGACCTCAAATCTAAGAAGGGCAAGGAAAAGAAGAAGAAGCAGCAGCGAGACAGCAGCGAGGAGAAGGTGTCCAAGAAGAGGCATCAAAGTTCCGACTCGGAGGATGAGAAGAAGGCGAAGAAGAAACGCAGGTCCGTTAGTTCGGAGAAGGGCAAGAAGTCTAAGAGAGGCGACTCTAGTGACAGCGACGCCGCCCCTAAGAAAAGCAAGAAGCGCCAGGACAGCTCCGACGATTCCGACAAAGAAAAGTCCACCAGGAAGCACAACAAAAAGGACAGCTCGTCCGATAGCGAGGAGGAGACCGCGAAGAAGAGGAGACACAAGAAGAAAAATAAGTCTGGCAGCGACTCGGAGGAGGAGGAGGTAGAGAGCAAGAGGAGGAAGAAGGACAAGAAGCATAAGAAGAAGAAGAAGCACTCAAAGAAGCACAAAAAGCATAAGAAGAAGAAACAGGAGAGCGACGACTCTGATAACAGCGAGATGGAGGTGGTGAACGAGGATGAGCGCAAGCTGAGGGAGAAGGCCCTCAAATCGATGAAAAGGCAGAATTCTAGTGACAAGTCTGAGTAGGCTTCGTAGTTCACTGTGTGTGCGTGCGTGCGTGCATGCCACTTCTGTGGCTGTTAGGTATATATGTATGATGATAAACTTGAAACTATATGATAAATATGTTATTTGTAATAGAATTACTAATTATTATACGTGACTTACGAATATCCTAGGTAGGCGCGCGGTTAATTTTGTTCTGTGTTCTTTCTTTGTACGTTCCGTGCATAATTCTGTTATTATGGTCATAATAAAGATAAAATTTCCGTGTGTGGAATATACCGTACTTTTTCTTTATGCCCTCCCTACCTTGGAAAGTAGACTGATTTAGCAACGATCGTATCGCGTATAATCTGCAACGTGAATTGATTTTAGTAAATGCCAAAAGGAATATACGGAAAATGGCCCTCGCTGAAAATGTCCATATTCCAGGACATTATCCAACAATCGAATGTGATCAAAAGTCTCCTTGAGCCCCAGATCCGAAAACGCAATCCAAAGGTGTAGGAGGGGAGGGGAGCTTTTCATATGTACCTTCAAATCATATCTATTATGCATATGCATACATATCTGTATGATTTGATACAATAATAGATAACAATAAATGCCGCTAGTATCAGCATTACCCAAGGAGCACCACATGAAGATAACTAGTCGGACTCATACTTTTTTTTTGTTTCACCTCCTTATCTTCTATCAACAATATAGAAGATAATAAAAACAAACTGTCACTTACCGTGTAACAATAACCACTAATCAAGGGAGGTATATATAAAAAACCCCTCCCCTCCCCTCCCACTCCTTTGGAATGCATTTTTAGACAAATTTTTGATCGGCATCAATTTTTAGATATTGTTCTCAAATATAGGACATTTTCACCAAGGGCCATTCTCCGTATGATCCGTGCCAGATCCTTTTGTAGCGTTTGTCACGATTTTACATGATTTTTTCCCTTACTTCATGGTGACAATACGTGTCAAATCTGACAGTTCGTTTAAGTTTCAGGATTGATAACCTGAAGCTGTCACACGATATACAGATTAGTGTTATCCTAACTAATATTATAAATGAAAATGTCCGTTTGTCTGTGTGTTTATTTGTTACGCTTTAACGCATTATGTAATTACTTAACCGATGGTCACGAAATTTTGTACACACATTGTTAGAGATAAAGAAAAGGACATGTTACTGACTGAGCGTCTAAATATTGCTTGTCCTCTCACACAGTCCAGGCCGGCTTTGAAATGTTCAAGTGGGTTCGGATGAATCAGATAGTTTGAGCATTACCTGGTGTAACACAGCATATTTTTGATCACTATAGATATCTCAGTAAAAAGGCAGGTAAAAGCTAGTTTTTCATAATTTCAATAAATTTTACCTGGTAAATAAATGCAATCAGATATCAGGTAGGCATTGAATAGGGAACATAAAAAAATAAGGTAACACTGTAATTGTAATATATTATGCAGTTATATTTGAATATCCCGTCCAGATGTAATAGGGATGAGGATTTAATTCAACAGCTGCTGGGCCAGCCAACTAAAAAAAAGACGTAAATAATTTTGATTCCAATTATTCGGGAGCTTTTGCTTCAGTGACTATATTATAACACTCGGAGTAGTTTCCACAAACACTTTCACTTTGCTCGACCCGTGTTCCGGAGACGATTAAAACTGTTTTATATATATATAATTATATATAATATATTTGAATATGAATATAATTAAAAAATATTTATCTGGTGTAGTCTGTCGTTTATTATACCTACCTACCTACCTGCTTTCCTATCCCATCTTAGTGCATGAATAAAATTATCTAATCTGGCTGCATTATCGTATTCAGCGCACCACAGAGCATATGTAGACAGATTCTTAGAGGCCTGCAATAAGTAAGTCACTGTTTTGCCTGAAAAATTTTATAAGGCTATAAATAAGAAAAAATCTTCTCTTTAAATTTTTGCAAAAAAATATATTTCTCGAATGTATACAAAGAAACTGGCTGCATTATCGAATACAGGCTACATTATCGTAGATGTTCCGTGGTTATACAGCCATCTATGATCTGCGGTTATATAGCGATCTCGGATCTATGGATATGTGTCAGGATAACGCTAATATTTTGTGGTTTCGTCACGTCACCCAGATATATGGAAAATATCTATGTCTGCTGTCAACACACTAATTAACATTCAGCATTTTACAGCATTATTTTTATTATAAGTGAGCAATTATTAGCTGATATTAATAATCGATATTCTCTAGTATTCTAGTCAACTGACGTGTGTGCGCGTGTCTATCGACTCCATATTTTGTTTTAAAGTTAGAGTAAAAAGTTACTTTTTGTGTCATCCTGTATAATAGGGACATTTGCCTAGTGTTTTTTAAATCTAAATCCTCTGAGATTCTTTATAAAATTAGCTCCTAGATGAAAAAAAATATAAGAAAATCGGATTTAAATTAACATATTTATTAATGAACAAACTTCATCAATATTTTAAGTTGATTATTTTGCCGGTGAGTGTATAAGGAGAGGACATGCCGAGAGAAAGGTTAAAAGTTAAATTTATTAAGAAAACAGTACTGCTAGCGCCATTTGTCAGCTGAAAGCTTCACTAATAAAACATCTGATTGGTCAGTATAGCTACCTTCTACAAGCTACTACGGCTACCTTCATTCGGCGTAAGTTTCGGTATGTCCTTTACTACACCGTATGAGAGGCAGGGAACGTATGCAAAAAGTATAAACGAAGGTGGAATGTTAAAAAGCACAGAAGTACCCAGTGTTGCCGTTTTAGCATGATACTAAGTCTACATAATACCATGCCGTTTTAGTACATTTATACTATTTCTAGTACTTTTTCAATTGCAAAGTACAAAAGTACATTTTACCATCAATAGACCTAGTCCTAGTACATTTTTAAATAAAACCAGGGTCATACAAATCAGTCAATGATTTGGATGATATTAGGTAATCGGTCGTAGATATTAGAAAAATAATAGTTTCCTGTTTGATTTTTTGTGATAAAAAATATATTGTATAGGTATAATATATTTTAAAAAATAATAGATTTTTTGTGTTTATATTTATATTTTTTGTATCGTGTATATTTTATGATAAAAAAAATTAAAAATACTTTGCAAAATATAATTGTATAATATCATCAATGCAAAAAAACGGGTATATTTTATGAAAAACGGAAATATTTCACTTTATCGTAAATTTTAGTACAATCTAGTATATTTTTTGCTTCTGCTCAGTACATTTCAGAAACTCGGCAACACTGGAAGTACCCTATTTTATATTGTAAGATTCAGAAGAAACTTGTAAAAAAGATTGAAGGAAGTGTTTTTGTGATGGTATTTTAGTGCAGTGGAGTGTAGCTGATTACAGATAATCTGATCTCTTATTTTGATCTATGAGTATGCATTCAATTTGTCGTGTAAAAAAAAATGTGATCCAACCCAATCCATGACTGTAATATGTTATCCCATTGTATTTTGGTAATAATACTTGCTGTTATTTGTCATACTTGTAAAACTGTATGTTACTATGTGTATTTCACCATGTTTCGTTGTTTTAAACTGTTTAAATTGTAAAAATTATCGTGATTACCCTTGTCCGAATTCAGTACAAATGACTACTTGAGGTCTTTGTCAAGTTTCTGTTCCTACTACTGTTTAAATTATTGATACACCTATTTTAGTGTCACATGTATGAGTGCCTTGATTAAACCACTAACATTTTCCACCCGTGAGGTGAGCACTGATCTGATACTTATGTAAAAAAAATAACCAAAAGAATAAGAAAGTTGTATCAGGACTGTCCGCTCTTACAACTAATAGCTGGATTGTCTCCTGTATAAGACTCCAAGGATCGTGGGTTTCTCTGCCATGCTCTTTCCCCACGTGAGCTCTAAGTGAGCCTGGCACTCTTCACACTTGTAGTCAAGTTAAGAACACTTTTATTATGTTCATTTATTTTACTGTTCTAAAGTGTTCAGAGTTGTGTCATGCGCATAACATGTAAGTAAATAAAGATGAAGAAGAAGTATATTCAATTCATGACTTTTATTTTAACAAACCATTCCCCTATTAAAACGTTAGTAACTAGAGATGGGTAATCCAAAGATTTTTATGGATCAGGTCCAACCTGATCCGGTTCCAAATATATACGTGTTCCATGGATCAGTTCCGAGTACGCGTACGCGCGCGTACACATTGGGTGTTTCAGTTCCGCGCAATGCAACGGCCACATCGGTACTCTTACTGGCCGCATGCGTCCGGACTGATTAAAACTGTACTGTACGTGTATCTGCTCTGTATAGATCAGTCCCACTAAACTAAGCCCTTTGTTGGTTTTACTCATAGTAGATGCATGACGGATCGCGTACACGTTTATATGTAATAATAAGGTTTATAGTTTTATCAGTTCTTACAACAATGGCATTTCTTATTCATTTTCAAAGCGTTGTTATAGCAGCTGTAAATACACAATCAATAAATACACGATTGTATTAGAAACGAATGAAACGATACACTTCGGTCCGGACTGGAAAAATGTCGAATCATCAATCATCCGACAAATCAGAATCTGGCGCTGCGCCGATCGCACATCATCCCTAGCTCGTATCAATTGTTTTTACGTATGAATACGCGTACGACGCGTATCAGTTCTGCGTCCGAGTCCGAGCGACTAAGTTCAACTAAGTTGATCCTGCACTCGTTCGATCCTCAATCACCAACTGCGGCTCGTTGGACCGATTGGACTCGTACGCGTTCTGTTTTATCTATGGATCAGTTCCGCTGATCCCAACTGTAATACCTGTTCCAAAGTATCAGTTCCAGTATTGGGTTTGATTGGGTTCCCATCCCTATTAGTAACCTAACCAGTGCATCCGATACGGAAAAATTTATAAACCAAACACACAATGTACTACTTTGGGTCCTTTTCAAAATTAATCTTAGGAATACTGGGTTCGTTATACTACAATGCAAATAGGTAGGTAGGATAAGGTGGGGCAGGTTCGGACCCTTTTTTTTCAAGTGCTAAGTCTTTAATAAAAATTCGTAATTGCGAAAAATATCAGTGTAAAGTATAGACATATGCAAATGGTTTAACAAGAATTTTCACCCAGATTTATCCAAAATCTCCACACGTAAACAATGATTATCCTATTCTCGTATTGTGTAGGTCTATGGTATCTATACATGCATACAATTAATTAATTATGACATCAGTTTTTCTAACTCACGTTCTACTGCTGCACACTCAAATACATCACTAACAGATAGCTCCTTTAATTTAGTTCTAACTTTACATGTTTTCTTTTCGACAAAATATTGTTACTAATTTAAAATCTTCAATTGCAAAAAAAAACGTTTTTGTTGTGGATCGAAATTTGTTATATTTATTTAATTGGAAATTTAAATATTCATTTTTATTAGGCGAAGAACCAGTCAACTAACGTTGAAAAAAATATAGGGGGGGGGACTTAATATGGGGGGAAAATTGAATGTGACAAATACCTTTTCTCTGTGGTCTTCTATACGCTGGAGGCCTCCTTGTATCTTCTTCAGGTAGAATCGGGTGAATTGTTGGACACAATAGGAGAAAAAGCACCGGTATTATGGATAGGCTAAAGGGTAATGTTGAGGCAGAGTAATAATGTTTCAGTAACAATTATTATTCTCGCGTGCAATACGACGAATTGAAAGCTTGTGAACAGTATGAGTGTCAATAGGCAACTGAGATTTTAAAACAAAGAGAGAGGATGGAGTGTCGCATTGTATTGCGTGTTGCCTAAAATTAAGGGGTAGTCCCTGAATAATTAACGTTATTGAATGTTGCCTAATGTCAAGAAGTTATTTCCTGAACATATTTGATCTCCAATGTTCAGATATACACATCACTTTACAATCCATATGATGTTTTAGTGTATCGTTTCATTTGTCTTTAGAATTTCCCAATGACTGGACATTTTGTTGTATAATACTGATAGCTCGCTCTGTGTGTATGAGATTTATTATTGTTCTCAGCCTTTAAATTTCTGGGTTTTTGTAGCTGTTTGTCATTTATAAAAGGATATGGTCCATAGTTTATGTTCTTTCTAAATCTGTTTAATCTTTTTATGTAGACTGGACTGTTTGTATCTCTAGCAGTGTCGCTTTTCAATATATTTAATTTTCAAATAAATAATGAATCGATGAAGGGTAGTCGAGGTGGAGTAATAATGTTTCAGTAACAATTATCGTTCCCGCGTGCAATACGACGATTTGAAAGCTTTTGAATAGGATGAGTGTCAATGGGCAACTGAGATTTTAAAACAAAAGAGAGGGGATAGAGTGTTTCATCGTATTGCGTGTTGCCTAAGATTAAGGGGTAGTCCCTGAATAACTAAGATTATTGAGTGTTACCTAATGCCAAGAAATTATTTTCCGAACAACAAGAGTACAAATTAAATATCAGGTATATTTTATATAAATAGTATCTTACAACTAACATTTTAATAAATATCTTACAATTACTTTAAATAAATATGAGCACATTGTATTCTCTACGTTCCAACGGAGCACGCATATACATTTTCCTGTTTATAGTCTAGGTATCGAGGACATTGCGCTCGCTTCCTGATTGCTTTGGGTGGCGTATTTTGGCCTGCACACACAACCGCTCTCCACTAAAACATAGTCCTGTCCGGTAAGTGTTACCGGTCCTAGCGGAATGACCAGGAATAAATAAGGAACGTAGGTCTGTGTGCACTCCCCCCGAACCACGTCGCACTCGGAACTCTCGCAAACCTGTAGGGAGGTTAAATTTAGGCTCTAGAAACAACGATAACGTGTTGCCCGCTTACCTCAAAGACTACTTGCTGCAGGAGATCGGGAAACTTTTGTACAATCGTCACTGGCTGCCCCGAGGTTAAGGAGACGCCGTACATGGGGGCCGTGGTGTTATACCGCGTCTTGCACAGTCTTGCCGGGGTACCTGTGCAGGTACTGCTGGGGGACACGTTCGCAGCACGGGCTAAAATTACACATTTATATACTTTTTTAATTGCAGAATGTATAGAAAAATATAGGTGGGTATATAATATAAGAAATATTTATTTGTCATTTCTAAACACATGAATAATACAAATGAATGCCAACGATGCCGATGTGTATAATGGGTCCGTAATGTTTGAATGGGAAACATTCATATTCTGCATCACATTCACCATCCAATTGCTTTATGATATGACGAAAGGTCATCAAAGTGTGATCAATATTGTGTAGTGATGGGCGATGTATATAAAATCATTTGTTTTTCCTTAAATTCCTGGAAATCGGTTATACTTGACAACGCTGTTTAAAATGTGGTAGCATATGTGAAGAGATCGCTATAATGAGGGTTTTTTGCTCGAGTTTTTATGTCTCGTATTTTGATGTTACAAACTATACTTATATTTTTACATTTATATTACAATATACATATATATATATATATATATATACATACAGAGTGGTCCACTTTCGAAAGTGAAAACTTTAAAGGCAGACAGGGAACCACAAAATAATATCAGTTTGTATTATAAACTATATTCGAAAAATGCTTCGTAACAAAGATCCAAATTTATTAATATTTTTAAAACTACTCTAGATATTTAAATGTAATTTGGAACCATTGAATAGGTAATCTAGATACATATTTTTACTTAAAAAATATTATTTTTCTTCCGCCAGTGGCGTATGTACGGACAGATCTTCGGGAAATTTTAATGAAAAAAATGGTATGCCCATGTTTTTTTTAGAAACAAAAACTATTTCTAGAATCTTTGTTCAATTTACAACAGAAAAAGGCTCCTTACTTTTTTTCGTTTGACACACCGTTTCCCAGTAAAAAATTAAAATTCTTTAAGCAACTGGAATTCAAACACATTTTAATGTGTCGTAGTAGGCCATGAAACAAAAAAAGACTACTACTGTCAGTGTTTTTGCATTTTATAATGACAGTTAATTGAATTGTGTCAGATAATTTAATTTCGAGTTATTGTTAACATTGTTATTAGAGTATTGTGTAAGTATTAATCTGAAAAATGCTTTTTTTCTAACAATGAATACGCAGATATTCATTTTTGCTACGGATTTTGGGATGGAAATGCAGAAGCGGCAGTCAAAGGTTGAAACATTATAAATACATCAAACCATGAAATAATGTAAACTTTATGTTCAATAAAAAGTCCCAACTCTAGTAACATTGCTCACGCACGCATCTCTATGGCAAACATCAACCGGCAAGGATGAGTCTGATTGGTCAATGTCTATTTATATATTAATATAAAAGTTATTTATCACATAAAGTATGTGTATTTAGAAAGAAAATTGCGTTACCGTCACGTGAAAATGGGGCCTCGAGAGCTGTAATCTAGAAGGACATAAAAGAAAGACTTGACAGCTGTATTGTGAAATTTAAACTGGGTGTATGATAGAATATGGCATTTAAAGGTAAACCTAATTAATTTATAAAAATAGCATTGATGTGATTGTCCAGAGTTGTCAACAAAGATGAAACAAGAAGCTGGATTACAGGAGGAAATGCATTTGTTTAACCGGAAAGAAGTTCGGTAGAGTATCTTCAAAACTAAATGCCATAAATTGAAGATTTTTTGACATCTACTTAACATTTTAGAGTGTTATCAACCAGTCAGGAGTTTTTGAAAAAAAATAAAAATTAAGTCAAGAGTCTGTGTCTTCAACTGCTGCTGCCTGTAGAGAAATAACTAGAAACAGGGCCCAGCTAACTGTTGCGCAGATGAAAACCGGTATTTACCTTTTAAAACTTACCGCTTTGTCGGTTTATAGACTGAATGGTCCTTCCCTTATTGATTATTTACAATTTCAATTACCTACCGCAAATTTTACAATTGACGCACGATAGCACTAAGCACGCTGTAATATGCGACATGTATTTTTAGTTGTAAATGTTTTTGCGCTCAAGATCTCTCATTTTCTTTATACTCGTGACAGGGTACGAGAAAGAATCAGAAGAATTACCCACCTTGCCTGGCGATAGTAGGGGTCTCCCCCAAATTATGCTGATGAGCTGCTAATAGAGCCTTCCTGGTGATGTAAGGGTCTATCGTCTTCTGAGATCTACCTGTGCGATAGCTTCCTGCCCATGGACTAGATCCTCTAAATGACCTCTCTATTACTGCACTACGACATTTGTTTACTTTAATAATTAAGAAATAATAAGTTATTAATTGGATTTACACATGCAACGGTTTCTTGGCGTCCGGCAACAAGTTTGCACCGTTTTTCTGAAAAACGGCTTGCGGCATCAGTCACTGACAGCCAGTTCCATAATCGACGTAAAGTTTCCTTTAATATCAGCAGTATCCTTACAATAGTATTGAATTTTAAAGGCACTTTTACTAAAACGCTTCCTTTTTGGTAAAGTCTCGATTTTGGCTCTTTTGAGGAGAAAACGTCGACTTTACTGTAAACCTAACCTACAAATATTGTCTCATGTAACTTTCAGGCTCACAAACACAATAAATATTCAGAAATTGAAACTTTTCCTAATGCGAGATGCATTCCACTTTATGGAACAGAACCGACTTTACAGAGAATAAAATCTACTTTTGCAAAAAGTTCACTTTTCTAAAAGGACGTTTTTGTTCATATTAAATTTATGGAACTGGCTGTGAATGAGTTGTAATCAAAAAATAGCGCAAAGGTTATTGTCAAGGCATATTGATGCCTAAAATACCATCAGTTTTGAAAATATGTGTCATAAAGTAAAGTTTAAAAACAATGTAGTATTCTCATCTCTTGTTGGATTAAAGTCGTGGTTATGTTTTCAAAACCAACCGCAATGAAAAAAAAATTTTATGTCAATGTTAGTTTGACACAAAAATATGTCCCCTTACACAATTTTTTGCAACTTCGTGGAATTTTAGGGGAAATTTAAGATGTTATTTTGGCAGTGTTGCCAAAATGACATACCTAATTTTTTTATAGGTACCGGGTAAGTCTCTTAAGATTGACACCCCCCTTATCTCACTTATCCTTTGCCGATTAAACTCATTCAAAAAAGGAGTAGACACGGTTTTTGATGAATTTTTATAATCTGAGAACAGATTAAAAATCTCGAAAAATATACAGGGTGGAAAATAAAACATGATTTTTTTAAATGGAACACCCCGTATATTTTTAGACCAAAATAATGTCCTTAATTTTCTGAATCCAAAAATGTGTAATTGTTATATAATCACTCCACCTGTTCACCTGAGATATTACTAAAAACTTATCACATTGCGGGTGTCAATTATAAAATAAGAACATCAAGATACCTCTGGAAACAATGCATATTTGCATTGTTTATTTGTTGACAGATGTCATCCAGTTTTTTGTGAGATAGTAGTTCACTCTCTTAGATATTAGCCTAAAAAATACGTAGTGTTCGTAAAGAAGCAAGTGATTTTGAAAATGGTATATTCATTGGAAGAGCGAAAAGAGTTACTTGAAATTTATATTCAGTGCAACAAGAATAAGTCTCTTGCTCGGAGGGAGTATGTTAGGTTATATCGAGAAAGGCTACTTCCCTCCAAAAATAGTTTTAAAAACATTTATGCAAAGTTTAGGAATACCGAATCTCTGAGAGACAAGAAAAGGGAAAGGCGAAGAACAAAAACAGGAGAAGACACAGAACTCAACGCGTTATTATATTTTGCTGAAAATCCATCCAAATCATCCTATAGAATTGGATAGATAGCCGCAGCAATAGAATTGGATATATCACAAAGAAGTGTGATAAAAATATTACATCGCCATCATTTTAAACCATATAGTATTTTGCCCGTTCAATATTTAGACGACAACAACCTTCAAGACAGGTTAACCTTCTGCAGAGACATACTTGATATAATAGAGGAAGATGATGAGTTTCTAAGTCATGTCTTTTGGACTGACGAAAGCAGTTTTTCTACTGCGGGAATTTTTAACAGAAAAAATGCACATTACTGGGCAGCGGAAAATCCACATATTGTAAAAAAAATAAAAAAACAAGGATACCAAACTGTAAACGTGTGGTGTGGCATCCACAAGGATGCTATTGTAGGTCCTGTATTTATAAATGGGCCCTTAAATGCACAACGTTATGTGGATATTCTTCAACATCCAGTTGAAAATTATTTAGATAATATTAATTTAGTGGACAACAGATCTGTTATTTGGCAGCAGGATGGATAGGAAGGCACGGTGTACATTGGCCTGCTAAAAGTCCGGACTTAACACCTATGGATTTTTTTAATATGAAGTTTTTAATAATATGAATGAGTTAAAAGAATGCATACGCGTAAAATTGAGGAATTAAACCAAAATGGTGATATATTTCAAAGGGTGAGAAGCAATTTTATAAAGCGATGCCAAATGTGTATTCAGAATGGTGGTGGTTACGTGGAAAATATTTAATTACGTTACGTGTAAATAAATAAAATTGTGTTACTCTATTGTGTTACTGTATTAATATTAACTTTTATTTGTTTTTATTAGGCTTATGTTGTTTATTGTTATTACTCGTTACTGTTATTGTCACCTATATATTATTTATTTATTATCTCAATAAACGGCATTGTTTCCAGAGGTATCTTGATATGTTTTTTGTTTTATAATTGACACCCGTAATGTGATAAGTTTTTAGTAATATCTCACGAACAGGTGAGTGACATTATTTTGATACAAAAATATACGGGGTGTTCCTTTTAAAAAAATCATGTTTTATTTTCCATCCTGTATATCTTACGAGATTTTTAATATCCGTGCTCAGATTATAAAAATTCTTCAAAAACCGCGTCCACGCCTTTTTTGAATGAGTTAAATCGGCAAAGGATAAGTGAGATAAGGGGGGTGTTAATCTTAAGAGACTTACCCTGTACATATTCAACCTCATTCACCTCAAACTTACTTTGGATATGGCATATTGTTTGGCCCCACACACTCTGGGTGGTCCAATAACGCGTCTCCCCATAAATATTTGAGGCCTACGCCACCCTCACATTTTGTGGGTATTTTGGCTAGTGTGATATTAATCACTGCACATGTTATAGTGGAAATCTGAAACAGAAAGTAGAGGCATTACAGATAGTCTATAATCCTGGTGCTTTACTGGCTTGCTACCACCAAAGATATGAAGTATGGAGCCTTTCCGTATCTCTGCGCCTACCACCCACTCACTAGTCATGCGAAATTATTGTTTATTGTCGGAAATGATTTGGGAAAATAATAATGTACTGTTAGGTAGGTATTCCACTATTCACCAGTAGGTAGGTATATAACGGCATTAATTCTGAAATGATCTTTTTATGTTTAAATTAGATATCGTGACATAGATTGTTACAATATAATACCTACTTACGCATGATTTAAATAGCGAATGAAGTCGTTATTCAGCAAATTCTTTGAGGTCTGAAGCTAACGCAATTAGAATAATACTGTACTTTTTGTATGCCAATTACTAGATAACAACCCAACAAAAATGTATAGGCAGAGGTATGTAGTTATATTTAAACAGGCCGGAATAATCAAATTATTTTTAATGGATTTGTTGTCCTCCGCACAATAATAGGCAAGTTCATAAAATGTATTGTGATGACCCCGAAATAAGTACCTATAACTTGCTACTTGCTACTACTATGACCGTCGTTTCTCGTATCTACCTGCTCGTTTTTTAACAATCTACCTTTCATGAATATCTGTATTCTCTTATGCCGTTGATTGAAGAACTAAGAACATACATTTCCTCGATCAACGCTTTTACTGTAAAGATGAAGATGTGTGCAAGGTGCAAGTAGAGCTGTGAACTATTGCCGCCACAGCATATTTGTAGCCAGCAGCATATGCTTATTGCTACACAGTATAAGTAACAATTTAGTATACTGTGATTGCTGCTATTTATGCCCCAAAAACTCTAGAGGCAATTCGAATTTAAGTTTTTTTAGATTCCCTGGAAATGAAATAAATAAACATTTTTATAAGACAAAGAAACGCGCAATCTGAATGTAGCATGAAAATATGTCGTCGATGCAGCCTCATAAAAATTAAAACTGAGACAAAACATCAAAGAGACCGCCGGCGGATAAAACAACCGATTCTTACTCAACTGTGGCACAGAATAACCTCCCTCTTCTGTGATTGTGGTATAACAACCATGGCATGGCACAGCTATATACTGTGGCCATGGCTCTTGCCCAGTATTAAAAATAGATTTGTCTAAACGGATGATTTTTTTAGAAGCACTTTACGTGTTAATATTAAATCATGGCTACCTGATATGTTTAGGTGTGATGTATCATATTTTATGTTATAATTATTATTATTATAATAATATAGGTGTATATCACAGGATTATGAATTTTGTGGGTGTATTTGTACAATCGGCCCTAAGACGTTCAGAGCCAGACCCCCCAATGTTTGTAACCGTTCACGTTGCCCAGAATGCGGACGTGAATAAAATAAATTACACGTCCTGTTATAACACCAAATTAAAATTCTTCATTGAGTTAGGTGCACGACAATAAAAGGATAGGTAGTAGATATCATGGTAGGACTAGGACCTACAGGAACATATTGATTTCTATTTTTCATTACCGATTTCTATTTCTATCTTGTCAAAATGAATATTCAAGAACATTTTTGCTATTTGGTGGCCGGCGAATCGGCGACTTAAAATCGGTGTATCGACAATTTTGGGGTCACTGATCACAATTTCTTTGTCCAAATCATTTTTCAAGATGTCGGCTCGAATATGGCGGACATTTTTGCCATTTTCACGGTCAGAATAATCCACTGAAAATAGGCGTCTCGGGAATTTTATAATCGCTGATAACGAATTGTTCGTCAAAATCAATATAATAAAGATGGCGGCTCCAATAATGCGGACATTTTGCCTTTTATGGT
The DNA here is from genome assembly GCA_964058915.1 of Tetropium fuscum. NCBI lineage: Eukaryota > Metazoa > Arthropoda > Insecta > Coleoptera > Cerambycidae > Tetropium > Tetropium fuscum. The sequence continues at coordinate 27,001 of CAXKVY010004548.1, read as the reverse complement.
CGGAATCAGAATTCAACTGAAAATCGGCCTTTCGCGAATTTTCTAATTTTTTAGCGAAATAATTATTCTATATTCTATATGGTATATTCCAAGGCGTTCTCGGATTTTGCAATTTAGTCAATAAATAGCCTCTTAAATTATTAAGTATTTTTGATACTTAATAGGTTTTTTCATGGCATTCAGAAGTCAGTCATTGCCCGATTACGCAGATATTAGTAATGTTCAGGATTCATATATAGCCGATGGGTCCTAGGGTTGAAACCCTGCCGATACCAATAAACTATGCTGATACCGCACATTTTTTTCTGTTTTGCATTATTTATTATCATTCTATACCTATATAAGTATATAAATATACTCTTCGCTGCTACCAGAGAAACCATCTTCGTTTTTTATATTAAATACCTACTCCTATATTCGACTACTCTTATACCCGACTCTAATGGTTCTGTCCTCTAATTTGTAAACCATTTACTTCTCGAAGCTGTATCGGGGTTGTTACTCGATTTCTTCCTTGGCCCGGTCTGCGAACATGACTTCCAGTCTATCTATATCTTTGTATGATACTTGAAACAGTTGTATGCGCCATATATTTTTTCTGTCCGTGTGTTGTCATTGAACTCCACCTAAACGGCTGGACTGATTATTTCACAACTTCATTTAATGAATTTAAATATCTATAAATTAGGGTTGTGACTGGCGCATTCGCCATTTCTTCCGGTATATCTGGTGAGTTCCCGGTATATCTTCGGAATCTAAGGTCCAATGCCAATAAAACTAAAACGGGACACTCTTGAAAACACCTTCTTTCCGATTAAAAAGGAAATTTTAAAATTGATTGATAAATGACGCAGTTATGAGGTAACAAACATACAAAAAAAAAACAGTCGAATTGAGAACCTCCTGCTTTTTTGAAGTCGGTTGAAAATATGGCTATTACCACAATATACACATACCTTTCAAGTGTTTCTTGACTTTTACATGTCTATTTCTTCCAAAGAATGCTACTTACTTCTGTTTTTCTTGTATAATGAAGATAATAAACTGAATCAAAAAAGATAATGTTAAGAAAAGATAAGGCACGATTTAAATCCTGACTTGGTGTACCTAACTGTTCAACTCCACAGGGTATTACGTTACACACGTAATGAATGAAACATTTTGTTTGAAAAAACAATAGAACATTTAGATTCTTGCATAAACAGGCTATTATACAAATAAGGTCTAGACAAAAATTAACTTGAAAAGTTGCTAGCTAATTTTTGCCACCTTTAGGTCATATAACTGCCTGCATACGTCGGTTCATACTGTCAAAGAATATTATTTATGGATTACATAAAAACCTCTAAAACCACTAAACATTAAAACCAGACCAATTAATCCGGTATTGTCGTATTGTCCCGTAATGCAGTAGAATGTGAAACCGCGATGTTTCATTTCAAACAAGGAATGAAAGTATAATTAATTGTCGGTTTGTTTATTTCATTAACCTATTAACATAATTTATATTCGCTTATGTATGACTATGTAGTAGATATAAGATATAGACAGGGTATATACATCACGGTGAGTGGACTATTAGACGTTTCTGGGAAACCACATATATTTTGGACCTGAAAATTTGCACACAGGGGTTTTCAGGGGTGCTCTATTCAATGAAAATATTGCCGTGTATGTGCCAATTCCGGTTATACCGGAAGTCGACAACAACCTCCTTATTTTAAATGGCATGCTATAATTTTTATGCCAGATTCGAATTCTACTCGTTATTTTAAGGTAACTTTCAATACTATTCCCTATCCCTAAAAGCAATAGTTTTTGAGATATTTCGATTTTAATAAAATCTTATGCGAAAACAACCCGCACATTAGAAATTAATAACTTTCGCTATGGTAACTTTCAGGAACCAATTCAGTGTCTTATTTTAAATGGGACATACTGTATTTTATAATCCAATTCGCTTCCTTTTTTGATTACCTTTCGACCCATATGTAGTTTGCTGTAGCTAAATTGGACGGTTCTTGAGTTATTTAGAGATATTTAAAAATATCGTTCAATTAAAATTAACATAGAGTGCAGTGTGCCATGGAAAACAATTATAGTTATGTTATGTCTATTAAATATTCCTTCACGATAAAACTTCGACTCGTCAGTCCAGATAATTTTTTTTAAGAAAAAGTCATCTTTTTGAATGGGAGTTAATGTCATTTCACAAACAAAATTGAACTCTATTACCAGCATCTTTTGGATGCAGGGCTTGCACTTTAGTAAACTTATAATTATGCATTTTGTGCTTCCACAAGATTCTTTCCATAGAGGAATAAGAAATACCTGTGTCATACACTGCAGTGTAAATAGAAGCTCGTGGATATGCCTCGAAAAGTACCAAATTCTAGGAAATTATTGTAAATTCGTCTAAACTTCTTTACGTTCATTGGTGGCAGATTAGGATTTATTTCGTTAAACCTTCTGCACGTTCTGCTAATAATTCTGTTACATTCTCCATGGATAAAAAATAAGTCGAAATAATCCGCATTGGAGTAATGATTTTGCATATTAACTGATCACTAACAACAATAATACGTTGACACTTGCAGAATAATTTAGAATGACAAGACGAACAGAATTTTTTGTTTTCCATGGCACACTGCACACTGCAAAATTAACATATAATACCTCAAGATTCGTCCAATTTAGCTATAGCAAACTACATATGAGTTGAAAGGTAATAAAAGAATGAAGCGAATTGGATTATAAAATACAGTATGTCCCATTTAAAATAAGACACTTATTGAAGGTCGAAGTAGTCAAAGTTTGACATCAGTTATTGGACACCCTGTGTATTTTGGAGCATTTGTAGTTTATACATACATAAGCTCCATGTCTTTTTAATATGTGGAATAAAAATTGGTTCTTGAATGTTACCATAGCGAAAGATATTAATTTCTTTAATATTCTAAAGATTTTATTAAAATCGAAATATCTCAAAAACTATTGGTTTTAGGAATAGGGAATAGTATTGAAAGTTACCTTAAAATAACGAGTAGAATTCGATTCTGGCATAAAAAATATAGCATGCCATTTAAAATAAGGAAGTTGTCGTCGACTTCCGGTATAACCGGAAGTGGCACATATACGGCAATATTTTCTTTGAATAGAGCACCCCTGAAAACCCCTGTGTGCAAATTTTCAATTGCAAAATATATGTGGTTTCCCAGAAACGTCTAATAGGCCACTCACCGTGGTGTACCCTGTATATACCAACATTACCAACACAGTAATTATTATGCACTGGTTTCATATTGGTACATTTACATATCTATTGAGGTGTAGGGTCTGTTTTCTATGGTGTACCATCTAGCTGAGGTTCAAACGAGAACACAAATCGCTAGGAAAAATCGAACATAATCGGGCACTATTATTTCGCAATGGTTCCCGCTAGTGAGTGAGATAATTTTCAATACTCACGAGAACAGAAGAATAATTTTTGCCATACTTTTAGTGTGTCAATCATTATGTCGCGTTTACGACGTAAGTAGGTCACGAACAATAACTAAAACTATTTCACTCACTACCCTGAACATCTAGAAACACTTCCACTTAACATTCAGATTAATATTTATTAATAATTCTCCGAAGTGTGTGCTCATGTAAAATACAATATATACATCACAAAACTTATCGCATTTTGGTCAAAAAAACATCACATCTAAACAACACGGCTAAAAAACGGTCGATTAAAAAATACTATACGTTCAAGGGTTGACTCTCAGACACAAGCACATTGAGTTACATGATAGAATATTCAGTGCCTAAGACTAATCAGGTCAAAATATTTTCAAGACCTCGTAAGATATTGGTTTAGTCATGGGTTTGAAATTAAAGTACCGTTTCGTATTTATATAGTATTTAACCTCATTCTAAACAGAACCCGTGACACATCTTAACTTGGGTACATTTCATGAATGTAACTATTTCACAGTATTAGAGTAGAAAAAGTAGGTGTGTCAATGATACAATTATAAATTTATTATTTATAACTATTCTCCATATTATACGGGTGCATATTCTGACAATAACATCTCGTGTACCCATTGCATCGACCAGCTGCTATTAATTCAGGTACAGAACGATACCATGGTAGGTGATCATTGACCCCGCGCCATAACTGTTCCTCGTTTCTCGGCACTTTATGTGGGTTGCTGCAGAGGGCAAATATTTTTGATTGTCGATAATTAATTATTTTTAAATCAGTAAAAAAAATTGCAATATACAAAATTAATAATAATAGGAGAACTATTATAATAAGAATATGATTCTGATTTTCATTACTGGGAAAATAAAAATCGATACTAGTTCTAGTAATTAAAATAAACCTAAGCATCTAATTTAAAAAAAAACAAAACGGTACTTACCGCGAAAATGAGCGTGTTCTTGCGAGCCATCCTTCTAAATTTGTAGTCGATTGAAGAAAAAAATAAATACAACCCTACACTTTTACTTATCAAATCCTGGCTATAACAAAATCACTTATTTATTCCTCTGGATACATTTCATCACTGTATATAGTAACTCTTAATTACTATAAAATAAAAAATATTGCTACAGGCATTTGGTGCACACCGAATATATTTCAGCATTAAATTATTTATTCTCGAGATGTTTATGTAGCGGTAGAATTTGTGCCAGTACTTCCTGCAGTTGCCACTGCTAGTACCTACTCCAGTAGAGACAGAGACTGATGAACCGACGAGACGACGGTCTTGGTCTTGAACTTGATGTAAAACCTGTAAAACGGAAATTATAATACCTACCTACTAACTAACCTGGGAAGGGGGTAATGGAACAGCAGGTGTCTTTGCGTCAGAACGCGCCCTGATAAAGGAAGCCTATACGTAGCTTTATAGCTTGGATTGCTAGAGCCTTTGTGGCTGCGATTTGCGATAGGTATGTGTTATGTGTTCATGTAAATGATCGGCAAATCAAAGTCCAATTTTCTTCATTTTTATTTTCTCGTATCTATGACAAAATAATTTATCCGTTTCTCAAAACATCGAGGTGTATTAGAAGAGTACGGAAACATGGAGAAACGACTATTTCACATATCGATGGCATAAACTACATACTTATATGTTGCAGGTGCAATTTTCTTAAATGTTCATGGGAGAAAGAGATAAACGGATATAGCGAATGCAGCGATATTGATGTTGGATGCACATTGAAGAAGCCTTTGTAGTTCAGAGTTTTTTTTTAAAGAGCAATCGCACTCGGCTTTAAGGCACTTGTAATTACAAACAGATTTATCATATGATATTGGGGTATTCTGAAGGTTGTGGATATTATATAGTGTTTATTTAAGTTACTTTGAAAGTTAAAGACTTTCTGACACATTCCATACATAACCGGCATTTAAATTCAATTTGCAGAAACAACAATAAATTAATGAAGTCAATTAAATCACCAACCAATCTGAACAGGCAAACATAACCACAGAATATATCTTCAAATTTAAATTAAATTCAATCTTACCGCGCTTGCGAATTTCAAGTATCATGGAGCGCGTTTGAAGGTCTCATAGATATTCTTCATATCTCTGGTTGAGTCACGAAACAAGGAACGTCTAACACAGAAGCACAGAACATTCTAAAAAACTAGATAAACTCTAAGCAAGTGAGAAAACGTGCGCGAAGTGACATAAAATGGTTGTTTACTATACCACAACATGTTATTGATCGATTCCATCCCAACACTGAGAAAATTTACTGGACTTTGTTTCCATTGCGTCCCCCTTCTACAAATTTCTGTTTATTATGTGGACAAACAATACTGTACTATGGATATTGACGTTACTTATCTTTATATTTTTCATCTTAATTTTCATTGATTGTGCGCATGTGCAGGGACACAATCATAAAATAACGAAACTTGAGAGATAGGGAATTTATATTTGAGTTAACTACTCTTACTCTATTTTCTCTGTGGAAATGGCGGACGGCCACGCCATTTCTACCCCAATGCTGTGACACTAAATAGGTGTTGCAGGCAATGTCACAGAGGCCGGCTGCTCGTCTTTACGGAGGCGGTCGTGAGTTCGGAATTCGTATTTAAAATAAACTCCGGACAACTTAATTCTTCTCTGCGCATAAGTAAACCAGCCCAGGCGCCATCCGATTTTAGTGAAATCGGCAAAACTAAATTGATAAATGAATAGGTACACAGCTGGCAAGATATGTGGCAGGTGCAAATAAAACACACTGTATCCGAATTCAAGTATAATAATATATAAATGTAAAAATATGTAAATGGGTATGTAAATATATGAATAAAGGTATTTGTAAATATAAATATGTATAAACACAAATAACGGTAAATGTAGCACGGACAAATAATGTGTCACAGCACTGTGTGACACAGCGAAATCACAATTTGGAACAACCAAGACAGTGTGTGAATATCTGTGGTGACAGATTAGTCTGACACTAATGTTAACCTACAAATGCCTAAAAGTCGCGCTCTTTTTGCAATGTACAACAGAGACAAGTTGAAATCTAATATAAATGGTGGTACTTGTAATAATGAAACCTACAATACTAATACAATATACTACCTAGGAAAGTAGGTAGTGATCAGGCCACCGATCGACAAATGACCAAATAAAGAAGCTAAAGGCACACCATCTAAATTGTAGTTTTTACAGGTATAATGCCCTTATGAACAGCTGTCCCTAAGTTTACAAAATCAAAAAATTATGAAATAATCACAAACGCAAAGCTTACGGTAAGAGGTATGACTAAAATTACAAGGATTTTATCACCATCCATACACTTTGTCCTGGAAGTGTCGTGACCATAACGTGAGACAAAGGTGTCCTCCACAACGCTATCATAAATAAAGAAAGTGGTACTCACAGTTGGGACTAAGTACACAAACCGTCTTTGACTGCTCTCGGATATCAGTCCAGAGAATACTGCTAGCGAACCAATGTCCAACTTTGAGGGGCTCCGATACACTCTGTGATTGGTAAAGGTGGCTTACAGGCTTCTCTGACCCACCGCAGCTCTCTTCAGATCTAACTAAAGGCTGCGCCTCATGGACCTCAAACTTTATAACAAGCTGCTCGAAATAGCAAAAATAGAGGAAACCAGTGGTTGAGTCCACCGTACAATGCTCGCTGCTTTTGTCAAGTGTTACTAGAGTCAATATTGGCGTGCAGAAAGTAAGGACAAACGGGAGAGAACAGTAAGAGACGAGAGGCCTGAAAATGTTCCGTTTTTCAGTCTCACATATGAAATTTATATCAAAACAAAGAGGAGATGTTAGTTGTTACATACCTTAGCTCTTATTAGGCCTCCTTACACTTTGAACCAGGATAATGTAGAAAATAGCTGTTAAAATTCACTATCCTGTCATGGCTTCCAATTATACACAAAAAAAGGACTTCTTTTTTTGTCTCCTTGATAAAACTGATCTGATTAGCCAAATTGAAATAATTAAAATTACTAGATTTGAATTTGAATGTAAAATGTTATTTCTTACTTCAAGCAGTTGTTAATAAAGTAAATTCTCAAACAACCCTCTCTCTTATTTATTGTTATAATTTGTGTACTTAGTCTGTCTGTGTGGATAAATACCACTCCTTAAATTAATAGCTGTAAAAAAATGCTGAAACCAAATACAGTGGCCCTGAGGGTATTTACCGGCGTGACAAAGGCAATTAATATATGTAGGTAAGTGCATACAGGGTGCTGAAATTATGACTGTTACAATGCATACTCGCAGCAAAGCTTAAATGTATTATTCTACAGTATTTACCATTTGAAAACCTCTTTGAGTTTGAGCCTTTGTTTCAAAATACTGTTTATCTGAGTCTATTTCTATGGTGCCTATTTCCAAGTTATTATGGCGCTAATTATGGAGTATATATGGCCGCCGTGTTGGCATTTTTCGGTCAAAACGAATGCGGTATCGGCCACTGGTACGTAATGCCACGGTATCGGACTGCGGCCTATCCACTGCTCTGCGGATTATATGATAGAGCTGCCATCTGTGACACCGCAAATTACTTTCTACGACGGGAATCCAGCACGAGAATATTTTAAAGCAGTGGATAGGTACAGGCCTGCCATCTATAACGCGGTATCAAAATGTCTATAAATCAGTAAGCAGGTTCATTTATTTGTAAATACTTCACCTATTGACTAATAGATAGAAGCAGTTATGTCGTTTTGACTTTGTTTTGAACAATTTTACTATTTAAAGAATTAGAATTACCAGACAGGAATTTTTATAGGACGTTTACGCATGTCTAGATTAATGCAATTTTGTAAAATACCGAATTAGGTACTATCAATGAAGGTGAATAAATCTCTGGTATTACTGACTACTGGTTATAAAATAATACCAGCCGGATCCTCTTTTATAACCACATTTATGAACCCGCTTTTACAGAATCTTGTCTGTTTGACAGGTGCAGAAACAAAACACAGTCTGGGTTTATGGTCGTAGACTTATCAATGATTTATTTTCTAAAGTTTTACGTTATTTTAACGTATTATTATTAAGGGCAGTTCCTAGGCCTATGTCGACGCTGTTTTCGACGAAAATGTTTTGAAAAGGCTGTCGTTATTTCTTTTTTTTGTTTTCAAATTTTATTATTAATCAATAGTACTTATGACAACACTACTTTAAAATCAACATAACTATGAGACAATTAATATAGGTAATAAAGTAGGTAGGTAGTAGGTATCCCATCTTCTGTAGGGCAACTCAAACTTTAAGGTCGTTTTCTCCAAATGTTATTTAGCACATAGAACCTTGTAATAGTGAGGTAGCGAACTGGCACGACAAATTTACCTGATTTCAGACTTTGATAATATACTTAATCAAATAGAACAGTGGACACTAGAGACCCTTCAATGAGAGCCTGGCCAAGGCAGCCATTTTATATCACAATTCGTGGCGCCAAATTCAAAAAGTTTAGAATAAAAAACTCTACAATAAATATTATCAAACAATTTATTGAATGGATTTACAGGTAACAACTACACAGAGAACTAATATTCCTACCTGTATTGAATTACACCTGCAAATCCGATAAGATAGCTATGGTCATTCACCAATACCTCCACCAGGTGTAGACTAGTTTCGAGCTGTTTGGCTCTCATCAGTACACCGTGGGTACAGGAATTAATGAATGACCAAAACTATCAAAACAGTCAAGCAGACTAAGCAGTAGTGTGCAAGCGAGGGATACCAGACCCCTCTAGCGGTCAGTTGCTACTACTCATCAGACATTACTAAGTAAAGTCTTATTAGTTCTCTGTGTAGTTGTTACCTGTAAATCCATTCAGTATGTTGTTTAGCCTACCTTTGGCTAGGGTCGCTGCTCTAGGTGCCTGCATTGCAGAATGCTGCTTGTCAAAGACTTTACTTAGTTATGTCTGATGAGTAGTAGCAACTGACCGCTAGAGGGGTCTGGTATCCCTCGCTTGCAAACAATTTATTAATCAGAACAGAATACAAGAATAAAAAGATTATTTCACAACACTATGCATAGCCATACTTTTACTATCTGTGGCGGTTATTTTTTGTATTTTTTTTACAGTTCACTTTTAATCTAAATACTATAAATCTATTAATTAATTTAGTGTTCAAATTATGACAGTTCTCTATTTTTTATGTTTCTTATATTTTCGAGAAATATATTCTAATTCAACTGTCTTTAGGTGTCCATTAATTTTCCCTACCAATCTTTGTTGATCGTTCTCTTCTTCTATTTGGATTACGGGGAAATGCCCTCATGCCAGCCATCTTCCTAGTGGAATTGTGACACTCAGGTACACAACATCCCGTCATTTTAAGTTATTAATTACCTCCTAGAAATAACGTTTTGAGTTCATTTTTCTTTAGACAAAGCCAATAACACAACAATCAACACAACCTCAATTTTTAATCACAACTTGCCTATTCAATATTCTAATTTCTACATTTGCACAAATATTTTATGCTCGCCTTTGAGTTTTTCACAATGAAGAATGGTAGATTTACTTTGCATGTCACAATTTTGCGAATATAAGCATACAAATGTCAAAATCTGAGTGACTCACTCAATTCTGAACTAAAATGGCGGCACCAATCGGAAAGTGGCAACGCCTTGGCCAGACTCTCATTAAAGAGTCTCTAAGTGGATATAGTGGATAGATACAGGGCTGCCATCTATGACGCACTAGCAAAATTTCGACAAATTAATAACTCTAGGTTCATTAATATGTAAATACTTCACATATCGACCAATAGATAGGAGCAGTTGTATCGTCTTCAACGACTTTCGAGAATTATATACCAGAGATAAGAATTTGTGCATTTGTGTAGGATGCTTATGCACTATAGATTAATGCAATTTTGTAAAATATTGAATTAGGTAATATTGGTTATAGAATAATACCAGCCGGATCCTCTTTTATAACCACATTTATCAATCCACTTTTACAGAATGTGTGTTTGACAGAAGAAACAAAACACAGTCTAGGGTAATGGTCGTAGATTTATGATATACCGTCCATAGATTAAGTGACAATCTATGGATATACGTGTTCTGTGACAGTCATAAAATATTTTCTATAAGCGGTTTTAACTAAATGGGTTATAACTGAATACAGCCGTATATATTTATTAATGAATGCTACAAATGCTGGCAATATATTTAGTACATATACTTCTCATTTTTATAACAAATATAATTGGGGCATCCAAAAAAAATCATTCGCCCACTGGCCCCACTGACCACTACCGATAGAACTGGGCACTTGGTGTCGAAACACAAAACCTTTGAGAATATAGACTTATATAATCAAAGACAAAACTAAAATTTAAACCCATTTATATCGAATTATTTGGCAGTAGGTATTTGATGAACTTAGATATTGGCTCAATAATGTATTGTTATATTATATTATATAATACACATATAATATATCGAAGTATCAAGAAAATCATCATTAAGTTAAGTAGGTGCAGGTATGTGCTTTTTTGCGTAACTTATCTATATTTTTCTGATTGCAAATAATTGTTAGAAAGTGGGTACTTACCTAATCAAACTTGGGACCATAATTATGTGATTTTTTCCTAGACGATTTAAGATGTTTTAAACGTGGCCAGAATATGCTTAGCGTAAGCTCTAGCCACTTAAAATCTTTTCAGTTTGATTAGTACTTAAATTTATTAAAAGCACATTATTCAGTATCGGGATCAACTGATGTATCTTGGCCTTGGTTGCCCCGACCTAAACAGAGTATGCAATGAGCAGAGCGGCAAGGAATAAGTGCAGAAAATCTATTCGATCGAAAGGTGTAAAGCACAATACCATTGTTTTTCCGAGTCTTCCATTAGTATCATCCCGTTTGTCGCGCGGTACCTGTTTAGTTAGTTAATGAAAAACCCTGCATAACAAAACATATCCCTGTCCAAATTTTTTCCATTTTTCTTTATAAAAGTGTACATAGTAGCACAGATCAACTGATAGATAACCAGAACGAGAGGTATAAGAGTGAGATGTAGTACATACTCTCGCGTACCTGACCCACCCTAACCCGAAGTTGGCCGTATCTTCTGAACTACTTTTTGCCGCATTGGCAGTTTTTTTAAGCGAAATAGAAAATCAAGGATGCGATCAGGGATTTTAACAAAACATATTATTATGATAAATATACAATAGGAAAATACACAGTAATTAAACAAACAAATAAATAAACAACACACCGACAATCTCATAACATAATCCTTAACCCGACTTTACAGCTGACGCGGCGCTCTTGCGTAAGAAATATTAAATCTAATACCCCAGGCAGCAGAGTGACGCTATTTTTCCGTGATATTTACGTGACCCATTACGTCGAAATCACCAATATAATAACGTTGTAACGACGTAAAAATGACGTCAATATGTCTCGTCGAAATGGCGTTATCTAAAGACGTCAGTTTCACGTCAATCTAGATAACGTGTAGATGACCTGTTTTGATTATTCTTTTCGTCGTATAATTCGAAATTGGGAGGGAGCATGGATGAAAGTCAGGCTTTGAGTTAATAAATAAACAGATTCTATAAACTTCCAAATGTATAAACAGTAGCACACCTGCATAATAAATATTCCATTTTCGAAACCAATGATCTACATTTTTCTGTATTAATTCCAAAAAAATTAAACCACAGTACATATTATGCAATAATAGTGTACTTTTTGCATTACATAAAAGTTCTATATACGATTTTTCCGTTTATTTACATAATAGCCGCATATGTGACGTACATTAGACGTTTCCCAGATGACGTCGTTAACAAGTGTAAAAGAAGACGTTTAAAACACGTCTCCTTTTGGGGGACAATTGACGAATGATGGATTACACTACAAATCAACGTGAATGAGACGTCAAGTGACGTCACTCTGTTGCCTGGGACGCGACGTACGTTCATGGAAAACAGAAATTTTAATTTAGAATCCTTTGTATATTTAACTCATAGGTCTAAAAAAAATAATTTTGGCCTGAATGGGGTATTTTCGCAGTTTTTTTTAACAGTGGGAGCAGAAAGTAAATGGAAAAAGAAGATACCCGTATTTTTTATTTTTTTGTTTAGCTCTAAAACAAGCTGTAAAATAAATAAATAAAATCATGTGACGTCACTAAGCGCAAGTATAAATAGTGCCGCAAATGTAGTGATTTTTAGGGTATTCTGTATATAAATTGACGGCAGCGACGCCTCACTGCTTCCTGTCGGCCATTGCTGTTGATATTAGTATTTATATATACATATATAACATATATATATATATATATATATATATATATATATATATATATATATATATATATCTAGTGATTTGTCTATTTTCGCTTAATTACGTCATAGAAATTCAAGCTGCAATAAAACACGTATTTCTGAACATTGCGCATTATTTCTTATGTCAAAAACTATGGAAAAAAATGTACTTGTTGAATATGTAATTGCCCATTTTTGTTTCGATCGAGCGAAAATACCCCATTGTAGAGAGATATGTTTAAGTTTGACGTATAATAGGTTTAAATACTAAGGAATTGCCCAAAACCCAAGAAATTCCCGTCTGAAAATCACTCTATTCAATCTCCCATAAGATATACATGGCAATCAAGTTTGTTTCAACCCATTTCAAATTTCGCGCCCGGATTTTCCTAACCTAACTAATATGGTCGATTGCATTGCGATATTCTCCTAAGATAACTTGATGTTTTCGTGGACGTGTTAAATTAATGCTTTGACAATTGATACACATATTTTAACGTTATTTTTGCATGTTATCACGTAAAATATTGAAATTATTTGGTACTTATCTACCTACAAAGTCTCATTTACCTAGGCAGACTTTGAAATTTATGTTCACAAAAATGATCACCAAAAATGTCACCAATACTTTACCACGTTTCGCTCAAGCGAAGACGAGGTGTGTGTGTGTGTGTGTGTGTGTGTGTGTGTGGTATACCACCCCTCGGAGCACTTGTGGTTCCATGTCTATAGGTTGTTAGACCCGTAAAGGATTCGTACTCTGCGACAAAGATAAAAACGTTCAAAAACCTGTACAAAAACATAACAAAATTGGGTGTCAAATACAGTATTTATAAATGAACAAACGGTTAATATGTTCTGGAAACGTGTCCGTGCATGTCTCTGATGACATTGCCATGTCCGTGATCAAATAAGACTCCATCTCCTACCTGCATATTATATTTATTTAGTACCTATATTTTGCTATCAATCGGTAATGTTGTCATTGATACACTCCCCCTGGCAACAATTCAATATCGCCATCAATAAATAATAGCATATACCGCTTGCTATTTAAATTATCATTGACAGTTTCCCGTTCGCCGCCGCAGTCGGTTTCCGATAACGTATCAAAGGGCTGTCGGTCGCAAATTGCGCTCATAATCACATCAGTCGCTATCAATCCTTCCCAAAGTCTGTGCAACATTATTCTGTCCCTCGTAGAAGTTTGGACCGAACCATAAGGTAAATTGCTCAGAAAATATTCACTGCCCGGAGTCGGATCTACGCGCCTAGTTCACTAAAATCGTATTTCTTAGCTAATACTTTTTGTAATAATTTTATCGTATCAATGACTTTTCAGGTCTGGTACCTTCTTATTTTTTATACCACAAAATGATCCACAAAAAAACCTATTGATTATGCACTATACGATTATGTAGATTTTTAAAATTATGAATACTTGAATACTAATAAGTAGCAGTTTTACTTCCCAGTAAACAAAAAAACGTTTACAAAATGTTTATTGGGTGCTGTCTAATCAGAGGTGTCACAAATCGTTTCAAAAACGATTTAAATCTAAGATCATAGATGCATTTCATTTGTAGAAATGATTTAAATCAAAGATTCTTTTGTCAATAAGGAAGTATTTAGATAATAAATCATTTTGAGATTTATTAAATCACCGATAAAGATTTAAATAATGTAATGATTTAAATCGTTTTATGACGAAATGTTTGTATAGGATTTTAATTTAATAAAAGATTGATTAGTCTGGTGATTAAATTAAAATATGTATCTTTTTGCGGAAAAACTTTAAAAAACAAAACATCGTCAATGTCTGTATAATAGGTTTTGTAATAAATACATATAAACGTTTACCGAAATAAAATCCAGGTTCATATTATTTTCATATTCGCGAGGTGCTCGACGAAATCCGCCAGACACGTTAGGAAATTATTTTCGAAGTGTCGATTCAATTTGCAGAATTTTTTTAATAGTATTTAGATCGTTTCTAAAAAATTTAAATCATTCGAAAAAGATTTATCATCATTGGAAAAGATTTAAATCCCTTCGAAAGTATTTAAATCATTTTAATAGTATTTAAATCGCCTCTAAAATATTTAAATCACTTCGAAACGATTGAAATCTTTTCAAAAGTATTTAAAAGATTTAAATCATATTTTCAGGTGCAAAATCAAAGATAGTTTCCATAATGATTTAAATCTTAAATCAAAAATCATTTTCCGTAAAAAGATTTAAATCGAAAAAAGTGTATAAATATTATTGAAAGTGACAGTTCTGTGTCTAATAACATCTTAACGTTTCATTTTAAGTTGAGTTAATGTTAAATTGAATATGAATTTCGTCAAACTTTACACCCATATTTCTCGTTCTTTAGATGTTTAAAATTTGGTATAACAACATTAAGTATCAACATTAAATACACATTTGAAAAACGTTAAAAGCAGTTCCAAACATTTATACAAGGTGTCCAGAAAGGGTATCGGCACTTTGCTATTGATATAAATAAAACACAGAAAATTTTCACAGAATCATTTTTTTATGAAAAATAAAACTTTAGGCAAAGGAAATTTATGATTTAAAAATAATATTGTCTAAATGATGTCCATTATGTTGTATGCACTCCTCGAATCTGGAGCGAAGATTATTAATAACTCGTCCACACATTTCCATCGGGATTGCTGTTATTTCTGCCGCAATATTTTCTTTTAATTGGAGTATATTAGCTGGACTGTTCTCGTAGACCTTACTTTTAAGGTAACCCCATAAGAAATAATCGAGAGGCGATAAATCGGGGCTCCTAGGTGGCCAGTTAATATTGCCTCTTCTTGAGATTACCTTATTAGGGAATAATTCCTGAACGGCCTCAATAGCCCGATTTGATGTATGGCAAGTGGCGCCATCTTACTGAAACCAAGTCCGTAAGTTAATGCCTTGAAATTCTTGTAGGGATGGCGCAAGAAAACCTCGTAACATTGCACAATATCGTTCGGTATTAACTGTAAGTGGGCGTCCATTTCGATCTTCAAAAAAGTACGGACCGATTATACCGCTAGCAGACATTGCAGCCCATACGAAGACTTTGCGGCTGTGGAGTGGACGTTCATGCTTCCTTCGAGGATTTTCGGCAGACCAGAATCGGCAATTTTGTTTGTTTACATGACCGTTGAGATGAAAATTTGCCTCGTCGCTAAATAAAATGTTATCAAAACTCTCAAACATTTCCATCATGTGGTTAGCAAAATTTAGCCGTGAAATGTAATCCGTCGCTTTCAATTCTTGGACCAACTGTATTTTAAAAGCATGGAGGTGCAAATCTTTTTTCAAAATGTCGTGTAAAGAGGATCGTTTGACCCTCAGTACCTGACCTCGTTTCCGTACAGATTGTGTTGGATTTTCTGTGACTGACTGCCGTACCCGTTCGATGGTTTCTGCACTTCTTACGACTCGTGGGCGCCCTGTATTGTGTATTTTCACTGTAGATCCAGTAGCTTCAAACATTTTTATCCATTTTCTAATGCTATCGGGGCTCGGTGCTAAATTAATGTTTCGCAAATGGTAATGGGCGCGATATAGACGACGAGCTGTCACCATAGAGTTATTGTTCTGGGAAAATGCTCGTACGCAGAAAGCGCGTTGCTCTCCGGTAAACGCTTCCATTGCAACTGAAATTCCTTTACTCGCTTTACAGTTCGATGCCCCACGCCGGCACCATCCCCACCACGTCCGACCGTAAACGGATTAACAAAGTGCTGATACCCTTTCTGGACACCTTGTATAACGCCAAATAAATGTTAAATCAATGTTCATCAAAACATTTAGTTATTGGTATTAAAATAAGGATGTTAACATTTGTGTCAACATAGTTTGAACGAGTTACAAACATTTAAGAAATGTTTTTATAATGTTTATTTATCTCTGCGAATTAACATTTTTATAGTAGTTAGTTATAGTTACTCTTCTATTGCTATAACCAACAAGAGTCGATACAAAATTGATATTTTAAGGTTTGATACGATAAACGCTTCAATTTATTGTGTTAAATATTTTAATATCCTTTTCCATGCGCTCCAGAAGTTTAAGGAGGAGGAATGAACCTAAACAATGTAAACATGAAGATTATTTAATATCGTGTTAGTTTCCAGAAATATGACAAACTGAAAACGATTATTCTCAACCACTTTTAAACAACCAATTTTATCGTTAGCAATATTTTTTTTTTCAGGGAACCAAGTACAAATTAAAATACGTCTTATTCAAGTGCAATTTTTAAATAATACGGACAGGATAATATCCTTAAATGTAAAATGTCAAGTTTAATACGGTTATTTTCGTATTCTCTTCTTTCGGTTATCTTCGTATTTTCCAAAGAAGTAAAAACTTTTATCAAGATTGTAGTATAGTCAACAAGTGCCATTTTGATGAATTTATCTTAGCCATTACCGAAGGGAACCCCCTAAAAAAATCTCATACCTCCCGCACCTCACATCAATATGTATAATTTTAATTTAGATGTGAAAATAGGGCTAAAAACGGATGATGTGATTTCCGTGAGCCCTGCGCGATTCGTAAAAAATATTTAAACCCATTAAAAATATGATTATTCAGAAATAAAAAAAAATCAAATACCTTTTGGATACTTAAATAAACGATAATCCTTTGCAAAAAAATATTTCCCGTAATTTTTTCATAAGATATGCTTTTGTTAAACCTGAAAACCCCGATAATAAAATTGTCAAACTACTTAGATTTTTTTCACTTCTTGGAGCATGTCTTGAAAGGCTTTAGAAGAGATCCCCGTTGGAAAAATTCAAAAATTTTGATTTTCCATTTTGTAATCAACAAGCGAAGGCATTAAAAATGAAAAAACGTAAATAAAGCAATGATTTTTTTTTTCAAATACTAAAATTATTATTGAAAGCATGATTTTTTTATAATTTGTTACTCCTATTGTATAAATAATTGTTATAAACAAATACTTTGTTTATAAGATAATCCAAATATTTTTATTTGGATTCTAATCATCAATAAATATAATGATTTTTAAAAAAAATCGTTTCTCAAAAAAAATGTTTACTGCTTAAAAACGGATTTGTTAAATAACAATGTTTTTTTGTTGCTAAATACTTAGGAACCATTTTTTTTAATCAACATTTCTATTGCTCTTCCATATTAAAAAAAATTTTTTTTTTGTTTATACACCCCGGCACAAAATTCCGTCACCCTAAAATTTTGCCCAATTTTGATGTTTTATAACTTTTTTTATTTTTCATCTGATTTTCATAAATTTTTTACCAGTCTGTAGATCAGTTCATTGTGTGTCTTTTTAATTATTGTAATAAGTCATATTTTTCGTCCAGGCAATATTATACAGGGGTAAATCAAAGTGTTGTTTTTTGTCGTAAACTCAAAACACCCTGTGGAAAAATTGAGGCGAATAATTTTGTTTACAAACTGTTTGCTGCCATCTTAGACGTATTGTAAACATTTTGTTTTTTGATTCATCCCATTATCTCATTTCTTCTGCGAGCAGCAAAATTTTAAATGAAACGCTGTTAATTTTATCATTTTTAATTAAAAAACATCGACGTTTTCTAAATACGCGGTTATTGTGACAGAATATTTGACAGTACAGTTAATTTAGTGTGTTGTCATCATGGTAACTACAGCAGACGTAGGTAGAATTGTTGCCTTAATAGAGGATGGCCGCAATAAGTGTTATGTCTCGCGTACTCTGGGAATTGCGCGGTCTACAGTTTGTGATGTTTGGAATAGGTATCTACAGACGGGAAACTTTATTAGGCGGCAAGGCTCTGGCAGAAGGAGAATGACCACTCAAGCTGATGATCACTTTGTCATTATGAGTTCTTTAAGAGATCGAAGAGCTACTGCTGTGTATCTAAAAAAATGACTTGCAAATGGTACGTCGAGTAAGTGTAAGTGAAAGAACGATACGTAGAAGATTGTTAGAAGCAGGATTGCATTCACGAAGGCCAGCAGTATGTCCAAAATTGCTTCCTCGGCATCGACAACACCGACTGAGATTTGCAAGAGCGCATGCTGACTGGACTGTAGAACAGTGGGGAAACGTACTATTCACAGATGAATCCAGGGTTTGTATAAGGTCGCCGGATGGTCGTGAACGGGTATACAGACGTAGAAATGAAAGATATGCAGACTGCACCATATCTGAGCGACTGCAATATTACGGTGGTTCAGTCATGGTTTGGGCGGGTATTTCTACCGATGCACGTACTGACCTTGTATTTGTTGAAAATGGAGCACTAACCGCCCACCGTTACATTGAGGAAATCCTCCAAGAAATTGTTGTTCCATTTGCTCCTTTCATTGGGAACCAATTTACATTAATGCATGATAATGCTAGACCTCACGTTGCACGGGTAGTGAGCGAATATCTGGATGAGGTTGGACTTCCAAGATTGGACTGGCCCGCATGTAGCCCGGATCTCAACCCAATCGAACATCTTTGGGATGTTCTTAAAAGAGCACTCCGTCGCCGTCCTGTGCAACCACTAACCTTGCAAGACTTACGGCTGGCGCTGACAGAAGAATATCAGGCTATTCCTCAAGACAGAATAAGTAATCTTATTAATTCGATGCCACGAAGAATGCAAGCTGTCATTGCTGCGAGAGGAGGACATACACGTTATTAAAATTTGTCTTTGTTAATTAATTTTGTGATATACCTAGTGGATGTCTTTGTTAATAAAAATAAGCTTGAAATCAGCGTTTCATTTAAAATTTTGCTGCTCGCAGAAGAAATGAGATAATGGGATGAATCAAAAAACAAAATGTGTACAATACGTCTAAGATGGCAGCAAACAGTTTGTAAACAAAATTATTCGCCTCAATTTTTCCACAGGGTGTTTTGAGTTTACGACAAAAAACAACACTTTGATTTACCCCTGTATAATATTGCCTGGACGAAAAATATGACTTATTACAATAATTAAAAAGACACACAATGAACTGATCTACAGACTGGTAAAAAATTTATGAAAATCAGATGAAAAATAAAAAAGTTATAAAACATCAAAATTGGGCAAAATTTTAGGGTGACGGAATTTTGTGCCGGGGAGTGTATGATTTGTTAATTTAATAAACAATTTGTTATAAACAAATTAATTTTCGTGTTATAATTTTTTTCAATGCTACAAAAAATAATAAAAACAACCATGTTTTTTCTGTATTTTCTATATAATTATAAGTATTGTTGTATTTTTTTTGTTTTGTATGACTTTTAAATTTTTTTGATTGTTAATTACAATATGGAAAATCAAAATTTTTGAATTTTTCCAACGGGCTATCTTCTCTAAAGCCTTTCAGGAATAGCTCCAAAAAGTTAAAAAAATCTAAGGTTTTTAATTTAACAATTATCAGGGTTTTTGTGTTGGGAAAATAAGTTAATTAAAAAATGATATCTAACAAAAAAAAAATAAGGGAAATATTTTTTCCAATGGATTATATGGAATAAATAAAACGTTTGAGAATGTTAAATTGATGTTCCCTGTTTACCGGGTATTTTATAGTCTGGTATAGTTTGTAATATCGAAATATTAGACATATAAACCCGAGCAAAAAACCCTCATTATATCGATAAAAGGAGCCGCCGATCCCGCATTTGCCGCCATGCTACCGCATTTTTAACAGCGTTGTCAAGTATAACCGATTGCCAGGAATTTAAGGAAAAACAAATGATTCTATAAACATCGCCCATCACATTATGACATTATCATGTAGTATAACAAAATATTGCTCACACTTTGATGGCCTTTCGTCATATCATAAAACAATTGGATGGTGAATGTGATGCAGAATAGGAATGTTCCCCATTCAAATATTAGGGATCCATTTTACACGTTCCTCGGGCGTGTCACATCGACATCATTGGTATTCATTCGTATGCCAGCTGTGCTAATACCATCGAACGTTTTGTGGTAAAGTGGGGTCAAGAATAATTCTTGAAATAGAAATAATACAGTTATTCTTTAATTTGGTGTATTATTTTGTCTATTTTGATGGGATTTTGTGTTAAAATTGATTAGTTATTAGTATTCTATAAAAACATAACAATTTGTTGAATGAAAGCGCGTTTATAATGACGATTTTAGCTTGCTGTAAGAAAAGTTATATTGCCCCGATCTCCCATTGCGGCAATGGTGGGTATTCTTTGAAATTTTTTTTCATATATCGATGTTACAAACATATACTCATTTATTATACGTCAATGATCCAAAATAAAACTATTGCTTATGCACTATATGATGATACAGGTTTTTAAAATTACTACTAACTAATAAGTAGCAGTTTCACTTGTAAACGTTTATATTACTATTAGAATTTATGAAGAAAAATGTAGTCGAGGAATCTTGTATTTTTGTGGGAAAATAATCCACGTTCGTTTTGTAGTATAGAATATTAATAGAATCGATTTATGATTAATAGTGTGCTGGTCAATACCCCCATCCATGGCCAGTGCCAGTACATCCCCGAATTGAATTAAAACAATTAATCACCATTTAGGTGGATACATCGTCATCCTCATTGTAATTTTTTGCCCTGTTGCGTGTTAGTTCGATATAATTCTATTGTATTCCCATGTGATGTTTCACACACGTACTACTTTGTTAGATTAAAAAGTAATTCTAGTCTGAGGTGCCCCGTCGAAGTGCTAAAATATCTTGCCGCTGCACCAGGATAACCTTCGGAAGATGCGGAGAGGGTGTGTAGAATTTGTTGATGGCTTATTGTTTATCTGTGGGTGCGTATGGGCTCGGTCGTTTACCGATTATTTCTAAGGTTAAATATGAGCAATCGTGGATGACTGTGTTGCCCAAAAGTAAGATGATTATTTTTCTAGCATTATTATAGGTATAGATGTCGATATAATAATGCAATGACGGATATTTGATTTTCGCCCCTTATGGCATGTCCCTGTAAGTAATTATTGCAAACGCGACTGGCGACGAATGTTGAAACAGTTTGTTTTTCCAAAATTGGTATAGAATTTGTCATATTTATTATATTTTACAACACGACAAAATGTTTTGAAAAAGCAATGGGTGTAGATAGATAATTATATAGGTATAGGTATAAATTTTATCCCTAGTACTTGAATTACTACCGGAAATATTTCCGAGAGCATGAATTTTCTGAAAAAAATCGTGATCCCCGAGATATTTCCGGTAGTAATTTAATTTATATGTATAGTACACGGAGTATGCTTGAAATACAAGCATATGATCTTTACAAGAAGCATACTTTTTAGTTAAATAATTTAGATTATGAACAATGGTGCCAATTTCAGAGGAACATGTTTTTATCAATCAACGCGAAATATATCAAAAAAATGTCCTCACAAAATAAAAAATTTAAAAAATTGACTACTAATGTACCAAAAAATACTCCTCGGAAGGTCGTTAACATTGTGGAAAATCACTCGTCACACTTTTTTGATAAAGAAGAACTTGACCTTCTAAACAAGGGTTTAAACTTTGCTGTAGCCCCTTCTGATGAGATTTTGGATGATATCGTGGCTGAAAAGTTCATTGAAAGTTCAATTGAATATCTGAATGATTCATCCAAGGGTCTCGTCAGAGTGGCTTGCAGGAATCAAATTTCTAAAAATATAACGAATAACGACAGTAAGACAATAGAAAGTCACGCTCAAGGAATCCTAGAAAGACTATCAAAAGATTGCGCGAGAAAGACTGTTTTTATTTAAAAGCAGATAAAGGTAATAAGGTTGTTATTTTAGATAAAGAGGACTATTATGAACGGGTAAACAACCTAATTAATATGAAGAACTTACTAGAAACCCTTTACCAAGAATGACCACTGAAATAAAAAATGTCCTCAAATCATGTAACAACCTTATTACTCCACCTGTTAAGAATAGGTTCGTGTATCTAAGCCTACTGTACCCAGATTGTATTGTCTACCAAAAATTCATAAGCCAGGGAAGTCGGTGCGTCCAATAGTATCGTCTATTGGATCTCCGACTTACCACTTATCAAAATGGTTGACTAAGGTATTTGAAAGTTTGCCCATTTCACAGCCTAGTTTTTCAGTTAAAAATTCGAATGATTTCATTGATAAAGTCAAGAATATTCAATTGCAAGACGGAGAAATTTTGATTTCCTTTGTTGTTTGTTCATTATTTACGAGTGTACCAATTCCACAGACCTTGGACTATCTTGAGGATTTACTCGAATTAAACAACTATAGAAAAGAAGTAATAGAAGAATATATAAACCTTACAAAACTTTGTATGAAACAAAATTGCTTCATTCGTTTTCAATGACAAGTTCTATGAACAACACGAAGGAACCGCCATGGGTAACGTTTATCGCCTTTCATTGCTAATGTCTTCATGAGTCGATTTGAAACTGAAGCAAAAGAAGAATTCGAGTATTTTCCTAGGATTTGGCTGAGGTATGTGGATGACATTTTTGTCGTGTTTGACAATTAAATTGCGGATGTAGAAAACTTCATTTCCAAATTAAATAGTTCTGTAAAGTTTACATATGAACTAGGACTAGAAAACTTCTATTTTTAGATGTATTAGTAATTAAAAATAGTGACAATAGGTTAGAATTTGATATATATAGAAAAGATACCAGTACGATCAGATATATCCCTAATGATTCTCACCACTGCTATCAACATAAAATGGCAAGTTTTAATTTTCTTGTCCACCGTTTACTAAGTTTCCCTCTCAGTAATGAGAGGTTTGAAAAAGAAAAAGTATTAATTAAAGATATAGCTGTGAGTAATGGTTATCCTAGAGATATAGTTGAAAAACTAATTAGGAAGCGTAAATTTAAGGACACACTTCGTAATTCTACGACCTTTCAAAAGGATATAGAGACTCCAAAATATGTGTCCATCCCGTACGAACCCCGCTTTACTCGTGGTTTGAGTAAGGTTTTCAAAAACGTGGGTATAACAGCGATACATTCGTCGAGTAATAAATTACAACAACTTTTAGACAATCCAAAGGATAAAATTGTTCCAAATGAAAAGTTTGGGATTTACGAAATTAGTTGTAATGATTGTGATCGAAAATATATTGGACAAACGAGACGATCAATTAACACCAGACTTAAAGAGCATATGGCTCATATAAAATATGGAAGAACAGATAAGTCTAGTGTTGCACAACATGCTTTTGACAACAATCATAGAATAGATATTAGTAACTTAAGATTAGTTAGAAATGTGACCAATAATAGACAGTTGGATGCATTTGAGAGCATAGAAATTGTAAAATGTAAAAGTAGTATGAATAGCGAGAAGGGACCTATACCGTATAGCCCGCTTTACGCGTTGCGTAGCAACCGATAATCGAAGCGTGATTAGTCACGCGTAAATTTCACGGTGATATCATTAGTGACGTCACCATGAAAATAGTATAAATATGGTAGATTTTGTAGTTTAAGATTAGTTTTGATCGTCTCCGGATGATGCCAACTTGGTTGGCGAAACGCGCGTCGAGCGAAGTGAAAGTGTTTTGGTGTTTGTGGAAACTTGGAAACTACTCCGAGTGTTGTAGTAATTTAAGAACGTGGGAGAGAATTACACACCAAAATAATATAAAAAAATTATAGCATGACATTTTCCGTTAGACATTCCAGTAGGCAACTATATAAAATTACCAAGTAGGCTATGTGCCTGTCAACAGATAAAAGATGTATCACTGACTCAATTTTGTCCAGTGCTGTTTGTAGAATGTCTCGCTTTTGAAAAGGAAGCGTGGAAATTATAAGGCAAGAAGTTCAGATTTAACACCACATGATACTAAAAGGAATAGGACAAATGCATTGAAACAGTTCATAGAATTTCGTAACGAAAAATCTTAGAAAATTTAAAATTCGTCTATTGTATAATTGGCTCATATATTACAAGACTATGCATTTAACATGAAGAAAAAAGATGGAACAGATTATAAGGAAAGCGTTGTTAAATTGATATGGAACAGTGCCGCCAAACATTTTTACAAAATTATGGAACCTCGATCTGCGCGACAATTAGAAACAGATCCCTCAAAAGTTCTGCAGCATTGTCCAATGAAGATTATAACAGAATTCTTAACATGTGGGACGAAGAAATTCTTTAACAGAACGCTACAACACAGTCATAAATGAGTTATAACTACGTTGCTGCCAGAGGAAAATACATCAAAATAATTCTTTGTTCAGAAACACTATCATAAGTGTCAATTTTGTCTGTTTATAGGTCTGTTTCCATGTGAATCTCCGTAATATTTTTAAATTGTTGGAGTGTTTAGTGTATTTTTTTACAATTCAATCCAAAGTGATTGTTTATGTTCTAATTATTGTTGCAATGTTATTGCCATTATTATGTTATTAAAGTTGTTATTGAAAATTTATTCTCGTTATTTAACAATATGTTGTAGTTCATTTTAAATTAAAAGCGGTTTTTAATTATTTGAGTAAAACGCTAATTTTATATGTAATTTTTAAGCAATATTCTGGTAAATCTATTTAAGAGTTTAGCTAGGAAACAAAATATAAAAGTAGAGGTAACGCACGCGCCACACCAAAAAATGAAGTTATACGTCAGAAGTAAGAACAAATCGAGGGTAGATAAATCCCAAGGCGCAGAAGAGATACCAGCGAACGCAGTCAGCATTCCAGAGGCAGTGCAGCGATATCCCGCTAGAGGACACCACCACCAGAGCCCAGCAGCAGATCACTAGTTCGCGTACAAGTGTAATCGAAAGTGACAAGTTTTGTGGAAGTACATGGAAAAGGATTAACATATTTTCAACAAAGCAATAAACAATCTAAATTTGCTACTTTTAAGGGATGTTTCAGAGGACTTGGTCCCATGTAATAGGTTGAAGTTAAGTAGGTTTTTTTCGTAGGATAGTAATAGGTTTCAAAATTTCGTTTCACATTAACAGTATCTTACAATAAACCTAATCACATGCGCTTATTCATTCTTGTTTTGCAATTTCAGGGAAATAAAATTAAAATACTAAATATAACTAAAAATAAAATGTGAAATATACTAAATTTAACATTTTATCTCTACTTGAAACGCCTTTTTCAAGACGTAATGAAATAGAAAAACGACAATTTTTAACTAAACGAAAAGACCATCATCTTGGTATATGATAATAATTATGAATGGCCATGTGAATGTTCATATAAAGAAAGTTTCTACTGGCCATGTATTTTATTGGGTGGCGTTCAAAAGATGGTTTTACGCTAACGTGTGGTCAAAAAATGGTGTAAATTTAATCATATTTATTATTCGGGAGCGAGACCTCTTCCAGCTACCACGAACCGCCAGTGCAAATTACTATATAAATATATGTTAAAACGTAATTAAAATAAAAGGTACATAGTCAACTAATTACTTATTACCTACACGCTGCCGTAACGCGTTTTAAAACAACGAATTAGGGCATTTATTTAAAAAAATTACGCATAATCCTAACAGACTGGCCTGAATGTTTATTGGGCCTCGTGAATAGAGGTGATTCTCAGAAACCTTGAGACTGTGCATCCACACGTCTTATGATTCAGTTTCTATAAACAAGTTACTAAGTAGGAAATAATTATTTGTCCCGGTTGAGTTCCAAATAACGTTTATGCACAGACACTCAGACACTGGAATCAGTGGAATCGAGAACTGCCAGCCTACATCTGCGTTTAGCAGAAGATCAATACAATCAATAGTTGCTAAATACTGCGTGGTACTGGTACTGGTGGTGAGTAGCCTGTAAGATTCTAATAATGTATTTAACACGATAAATTTATGAGCCGACAAATTTAGAAAGGTAATTTCCGTGGAATTTTTTTAAATGCTTTGCTGTACGTTATGTAGGTACACGGTACACGAAATTCGTTTTTATCGACGATCGATATAGCAAAGCGATTCATATTTAAGTATTCTCTGTAATTCTCGGTACCTACACTTGTAGTTGGAAGTATTGTTTTTTTCATTGCAGCCTATATTTACACTTCTATATCCTATGTTACTATATTCTAGGTAGCAGCTTGTGGTTCTCCGTAATCATATAACATTGTTTGCTTTAGTAAAAACAAATGCAAGATAACGATAACGCGGAATCGATTTTGGCGACATATGTACAGGGTAAGTCTCTTAAGATTGACACCCCCCTTATCTCAC